>JAPDSC010093998.1:8415-26546 GCA_026290005.1 Latrodectus geometricus | reverse complement strand
ACACACACACACACACACACACACACACACACACACACACACACACATATTTGATGAGTATATTTGACGATATAGTACAATCTCTCAAATCCATATAAATTTATAAAAAAAGTGAACACCACTTTAAGAAACATTTGGGAAAATAATTTATTACTTGTAAAATACTTGTGGCTTAAAACTATGAATCTCTGGTTGTAAATAACCTATTAATCCTGAAGCAGATTTCATTTTATATACTGTGGAGACTCAATTTTTTTGAGAGAGATCGAGACATTATACTCCATATATTTCCCACGCTGCAATAGTAAAAAAAAAATTAAATAAGTAATAATGAATTCAAATTTTTATTGTTTTATATATAAAATTAAAAATTTTAATTCAACAATTAAAAAATAAAATTTCATTAACAAAATATTTCAGAACAATGGAAGATAAAAATGGAAAATCGTTTTCCTCTAGATTAATTTAAAATGTTTATTTGGGTTTCTATTAGTATTTGAAGGAAAATTCAGAACAAATCAATTTTTAATAAGAAAATATTAACTCTAATTTTTTTTTGTCAAAAATTAATCCTTTTGTAAGTAACAAAAGGAAAAAAAAACAAATATGAAAATAAAGTTAATAAAGCTATTATAATAAAACTGTTCTTTTTGCCTAATCATTCTGAGAAACTAATGTGTAAAAAGAAATTAAAATTTTAAAAAGAGTTGAAAAGATTTCGTGATCAAAGTAGAAAACTATATAATTTCCCCAAAAAAATTCACATTAGTACGTTTGTGTTTTAATAATTCCTGAAAACGTAATTGCATACTTTTTATTTTTAATGACTAGTTCTTTACTCGACGTTTTAAAAATTACAGGCTTTCTTCTATTAAATGCTGCACTTTTTCATGATAGTTTTTATTATTTTATTTTTTTTTAAATAATTGAGAGTTTTCTTATCCACTAAATCAACTGGCGTTAAAAGGTCACAAGAAAAAATTATGGACAATTAAAGTTAATATATGATTTTTGCAGTGTTGTTTATATAGGTTATCGTATAAACTTGTTTGGAAGAAAGTGAAATATGCATTTTACAAATTAAAATATAAAAATGCATTTTTTACATCTTTGCTGTTGCCCTTTCTTTTTTCCAAGAGCAATATGTTATATAGTATATAATTAACATGCCATTTACAAAATTACTTTTCTGAGTACTTAAAAGAAGCATTTTACTTTCAGGTAATTGCAAGATTTCTTTTTTTTTAATCTGCAGATAAATGAAACCAAAACATGGTATTCAAATATGTTAATTTGATTCAGGTGCCAAAAATGCATGAAACACTTTATGATTAATCATTAATATAAAATATTTTTGCAAAAAAAATGATTGTATGCCATTAAATTTGTACAAATTACTCTGTTTAAAATAGGGTGCTTTAAGTTAACAAGAATGCGATCATGATTTTACTGTTTTATGTGAAAATGTATATAACTAAACTTTTTTGGCTATAAATTTGTAATATTCAGTAAGTTTTCCAACAGTTGTAAAATATATTTTTATCAAAATATTAAAAAAAAATATAATTAATACCAAATTTGAACTATTAAATAAAATTCTAGATACAATTTAGAAAGTTTAATACCTTTGTGTGATTGAAATGTGACAATGAAACATTGATAAGTCTAGATAATATAATTATTTAGACTTATCAATGTTTCATTAATTAAATAAAATTCGAGATACAATTTAGAAAGTTTAATACCTTTGTGTAATTGAAATGTGACAATGAAACATTGGTAAGTCTAAATAATATATTAACTGAAATTCTATATACACACACACATTAGGTGTAACGTAATGTAAAAGAAAATTTAAACAAATTAAGATCATATTTGTTCAAAAGTATTTACATCAATAACGAAACATTTTAATACACTTGCTTGAATTTAGACACTTCTAAAATTTTCAAGCTTAATTAACTAGAAAATATAAACCATTATAAATTTTTATATACAGTTATAATACATATTTGAGATAATAAAATAATTTAATTAAATAATTAACAATTATTTAATTTCTGAAAATCACATTTCACAAGTAATTATACAAGATTATATTTTGGCAATGTAGTAAATAGCATATAATTGCATTTATCAGAAGTTGTCTAATTTTGTTTTTGGTTAATTTGAAATATTTATAAAAATTATAAAGTTTGACACTTTGTTGAACTATTTTTTATGAAATATTGGAAGTAATGAGTTTGTTAAATATGTCTTATAGGAATAAAAACCTTGGTCACTTCTCACAAACATTACGTTAGTATTTATGATTTATTACGATACATTTATATTTAATGTAAATTGTGTGCCTACATTCTTTTAGGTCTTATAAAATTTTGCAACTAATTTTTCTTATCTTTCAGAATCTGCTCAAGGTCCACATGAAAAGCGGCTTTTAAATGACTTACTGTCGAGCTACAACGTTCTGGAAAGGCCGGTTGCTAACGAGTCCGAACCTCTCCTCATTAGTTTTGGCCTCACCTTACAACAAATCATCGACGTGGTTAGTAGTCGGCTGCTTTTCATTTTTAGAACATGCTTACAGTTCCTGAATTTAAATCCAATTTTTAATGATAGTAATTCACAGAATAAGGCAGAATATATGCTTCTATTTAAGTTTCTATATTGTTGCTTTAAAATGAGTAGAAATGGTACAAAATTAATATTGTTGATATATTCATAATTTATATTCAATATATATTTGATCATGGTTTCCAAAATTATGATTTTTTTCAAGATTGATTTTATATGTTAAATTTAATTAGATGCATTAACAATCATTGATTCAATGAATTATTTAAAAATACTGTGCAACTAGTAATAAATAAAAAGAGTCAGATATAATGAATATAGGTGCTATTATAATTTGGGTGAATATTTTATTATGAATTATTTTATGGTGAATATTATTTATGTGAATTATGTTATAATATTTATGTATAGAATTGACGTGTTTCTTATAAATTTAATAGCGCTAAAATTTTTAAAGTTAGATGAAAATTCTATTTTTATTGAAAGATTAATTAAGAAGACTGAATAATCTGTACAGAAATTTTCAGTTCAAATCATTGCTATTTAAACTTTGACATTTCTAAAACATGCTTTAAATCTTAAAATAAATAATATATTTTTTTTCAAAAATATCCAAAATATGTGTGAGGGATAGTGTTCAGAAATATGAATAGTAAAGCTAATTAGTAAAAATATGTGGTTTTAGAACTATTTTTGAAGAATAAAATTAAGCCTGATTCATAACAATTTGAAAATTTAAAAGCACCATTGCGTCTGAAATCAGAAAAATATTTTTTCTTTATTAATATACAGAAAGTACTTGACAATATACTGGACTTTTAAATTTCCCTATATTTAATTTTCCTATCGTTAATTTTTCCTTAATTAAATGTGTAAATGAATAAATGGGTTTTTTTTAAAAAAATTATTTAATTTAGTAAAATTAATATTTAATTTTATTAAAATATATTTGTTTAAATATTTGAAAATTTATAGCATGTTTATTTGAAAGCTATACTTATTAATTGGATATAAATAGAAAAATATAGCTAGGCACTTTCCATTAATTTCGCATAAAATATTTAAAAGCTTATATAATTTATATAAAATATTTTACAATAATCTAGAATATTTTATTTACAGGAAGAGAAAAACCAAATTATAACAACCAACGTTTGGTTAAATTTGGTAAGTAAAATAGAATATTAACTATTAGAAAGTTTTAAGCTAATTTTTTTTTCAATTCACAGTGGAGTGTTTTTAAACTTATAATAAAAATATGATTATAACTATATATAGTTCATAACATATTCTAATTTTTCATGAAAGTGTTTATATGTCTTTAATAATGAAAAAAAATAATTTTTTATGTTAGTTTTTATTAAAACATGAATTTAAAAGAGATCTGCTTTGAATATTAATCATAATTTCAAAAATGCGTGACAGAAATTTGTTTCTATATGCAAGTGAATGTTAGACAAAAATATAAAATTTTCAGTCGAATTATTTGTCAAATTTTAATTAGACTTCTCGAAATGTTTACATGCAAATCTTTTGAAATATAATTTCAAGTAGAAAAAATACATTTATATGTTACAAAATAAATACATAAAATCTGCAAAATACTGTCTTTCACTATTTTATTTATCATAGCTACTTTTTATTGGGGTGACATTAGCTTCAAGTGTTAAGTACATTTATTTGTTTTGTTATAAACATTTGAAAGTGATACATTTTTCTGGTGAATTGTAGTTATCACTTTTTGTCACTAGCTTTGTTTGTTTCTGTTTTGATTTATTGGAAAATAAAATAATCAATTAAAATCTTTGATGACAAATGTGCTCATTTAATATTATTAAAAATATAAGAGTGAAAAGATTAAATTTTATTCCTTTAATTTATTAGTTATTTTGCAAAATTTAAGGCCCTTAAAAATTATTCATAAAATTTAAAGTAAAATGAATCGGTATTTGTTATTATAAAATATTTGTATATGGAAATCAATTCGATGCATTTAATTTATTCAATAGAGGTACAACTTATTTTAACCATTTAATTTAACAAATTATTATATGATAACCCAATTTTTATAACTTTAATTCTATAATTACTTATTTAGCTTTTTTCATATATAACACTTTAAGCATTAATATAATAGTTTACTTCACTTAAATTATAAAAGGCAATTCATGTGTGAAGTAAATTATTTTTCTCTATAATAATATGCAGTAATATATATTAAGTTATTTAAATTATCATTTTTATATATAAATAAAGAAGATATTTAAACTGATGTATTTAAAATTTTGGCATTATGACTATTTTATTATATCAAAATTTAAAGTATATCTTGTTAAATAACTTCTGTAAACATGATAATTTAAATAATTTAATGAAGTATATATTATATTACTGCCATTATTCTTATGTTTTTCATAATTCTTATGAACTTATGGAATAATGATTACCTTATTCTCTATCTGATGTACAATGAATATCTGGAGAGTAAAAAAAATAAATAAAAATAAGAAACAAAAAACAGTAGTTTTATTTACTTTGTTATACCACCCTACATCTTAAGATAAGCATTTCCAGAGAAATTTGAAGTAGTTGGAAATTTATTTATTTTTAACTTTTTTTTTTTTTTTATTAAAAAGATACTTAATATCTACTAACCGATAACAATTTTTTCCAAAGAAATTATAATTATTATGACTATAAATATTATGTGAGGTTGATTTTCCCCAATAAATGTTTTTAGAACATAAAAGTTAAATTTATTTAACTTGGAAATACATTTATTTTTTCATTTATGCTATTTTTGGAGCTTCAAATGCAACTTCATGCCCCTTCCGAAAAGTATAATTGTTCTGTGATTTTTATATTCAATAAGAATGATATGAATCGTTAAATAACTTGCAAATTCTTATTGCACTTAAATTACAGAAATGTGTAAATCATTTCAGGAATGGGTCGATGTAAATCTACGATGGAATGCCAGCGAATATGGAGGCGTAAAAGATCTTAGAATTCCACCTTGGCGCATATGGAAGCCAGACGTCCTAATGTACAACAGGTATAATAAAATTTCATGAATATTTACTGACAGAGAATTGAATAGTATTTTCAATGTAAGAAAGGAATGTATTATAAATTTTATAGAAATTATGAGAAATGTACCGACTATTCTATTTTTCAAAGAATTATAAACTATATATCATGTAAGAATCATGTGAAAATATCTTGACATCTGTGCCAGACTTTAAATTACATTGATATTTTAATCTATATTACAGTACTATGCATAAATTTTCATATAATTTCTTTGGAAAATTCGTCAAAATTTAAAGTTTTACCAAAAATTTTTTTCCAACTTTTTTAAATGAAGTAAATACTAGAAAATTTTGCTTAGATTCTTTAAATAGTTTAAATTTTATTTGTAAAAGTTATTAAAAAATGTTTTAAGAGTTTGGTAAATTTAATAAAAGAAATACAAAATGAATTATATTAATTAGTTTTACATTTTGAGTAATATTTTTAATAATTTTAGTGAAATTATTGATTTGAAATTATTAAATATTTATCTATAATAAGGATAAGGATTTAATTTTTATTTTGACCTAGCATTGAATTTTATTTTTAGTTGAGAACTCATATGAATAGAAATTAATAATTATTCTCATATTATATAGTTAACTAATTATTACTATTATTAGTATTCACACGCTTAGGCCATCATATGTATTTATTTCTTGTTTTTTTCTTGTCTCAGTTTTTTTCCCTCTAGTTTTGATAAATTTTAAAATGAAAAGATATTACTGTAAATAATAAAAATTTTATCATTATTTTCAGAATTTATAAGGCTGTATATACATTTTAATTTCTAAAATACAAAAAAAGTAGCTGCAATTTTTTTTTAAAAAATAATATTTATTTAGTTACCATTTAAATACTTTTCCTTAATTTAGCGCGGATGAAAAATTTGATGGAACATACCACACTAATGTTGTTGTGCGCAACAATGGCAGTTGCACATATATTCCACCAGGCATCTTCAAGAGCACTTGTAAGATCGACATTACATGGTTTCCATTCGATGACCAACGTTGTGAAATGAAGTTTGGATCATGGACATACGATGGAAATCAACTAGACCTCCGCTTGTCGAACGAAGAAGGTGGAGATCTTACCACTTACATCACTAATGGCGAGTGGGATCTCATTGGTAAATAGCATTTACTTTGAATAGAAGCTGTGAATTCATTCATTAGCTTGCAATAGAATACAGTCACTTAAGATGGGCATGATTCATTTTCTCAGAAATTGATCTCATGTGCACAGTTTAAATATATTATTTTTTATACATTATTACAATATATATTTTAACAGTTTTATAAAATTTTTAAATATATTGTAACAGGTAAATGTGCAAAAGCATCCATTAATATAATAGTTGCGTACTAGATATATACATGAAAAAATTCATTTTTAAGAGGAATTTTTATACAAGACTAGAATAAATAAATTATAAATTTTGATGTGTATAGGGGAATTCCATTGTTAAGTTTTAGAGCTCTATTTAGTATAGAAAAAGTGTGATTAGATTACATTACCAAAAATGGGTAAAAAAGTTAAAAAATAAGTTTTGAGATGAGTTAAAAAAAACTTAATATTATTTAAAGTTTAGATTTTTTCTCAGTACTTCAACATATTCATAAAAAGCGTTTCTGCGATGGTATTAGTTTTAAAAAAGATAGTATATCAGGTGAAACAACATGTCCAGTGACATTTGCATGAATTAGCTATTTTGCCATTTAGGTTTAGCCAAATTGTTACCTTGAAATATCATTTATATGTTCTAGATTTTAAACGAATTAAAGCTGAAATAAACCTTACATGTGTATTGCTTTTTTATTGTTTATGCATTATAGATTGTATGCCATATAATTCAGTCAACCAACAATTTTTTTTTCTTTTGTTGTCTTATTTTTTGAACAATTTAGATTAGGAGATGGTTGATAAAATAAATACATTTATGAATGATTATATGTGATTATGGATAAGTGAGAAAGCATAAAATATATTTAAGCACAATTATATCAAATACGTTAGTATTTCATAGAAAAACATTTAAACTTACATTTTAACTATGATTTAAATTGAAATAAATTACACAAGTTTACCTAATGAATTTCAGCACTGCCAGGTACACGTAACGTGATGGTGTACGCATGTTGCCCAGAGCCTTACGTGGACATCACTTTTTACATTCACATTCGCCGCCGGACGCTTTACTACGGCTTTAACCTCATCATACCATGTGTTCTTATATCGTCCATGGCACTTCTCGGCTTTGCACTCCCACCAGATTCGGGAGAAAAGCTCACACTTGGTAAGTACATATATATTTTTATTTAAAACTTTATAAATTACTTATTTACGAATAAATATACATTTTTTAATAAACTAGAAATAAAGCAATTTAAATGCATCTTCTATGGCTTGTTCTTATTCAAAAGGAAATCTTAGCTATACACAATCTTTTCCAACTTCATAAGATACGTATAGTCAGTTTTCAGTCAAAAAATTATTGAAAAAAAAAAAAAAAAAACAGAAATTCTTGTACTGCCAAAACATTTTTCTTTACTTAACCCAGATTTGGACTTTAACAGAAAGGTGGACCTGTCAAATGAAAATATTCGTAATTTTGAATCAGGGATTAAAACATATCCTAAAATTTCTTTTGTACTCCTCAGATATCATTTTTTCACTTAGAAGAAGGACATGGTGACCATGACCAGTTTAAAGTGCCTGAGCTGCATTTAGGTAAAATTATCTGTTAAATCAGTACTCTAACTCACAGCTTTCAAATATGAGAATGACGCCCTTACCATCAACAATCACGAAGAAACTGAGGTAATAAATGACTTTCTAAGAATTTCGAGGAAGAAAAAATATATAATTTAACAATTTAATTATATTTTCAAGAAAATCAAAAATATGAATGCTGCTTTTCACAAAATAGGTTTGTTGAGATTTGACTGCAATAAAATCAATTTAAAATAAATCATTTCGCTTTTCAAATTCTGATACTATATAAGCTATTCAAAATAAGCGAAATTTCGCTTCTAAAAATACATGTTTGGTACATTTTGCATAAAAAAAAGAAGCTTTCAATCTCACACTCTTGATCTACTTGTGTGGTCTTTTAATTTCCTAGATTTATCTTTCCTTTCTCCTCAATTTTTACTTATGAATTTTTATCTTATTTAAATTTTTGTTTTTTAAGTTATATCTTCTTTATATTCTTGATACACGTGTCTTTTTGAGGTTTTTACATTTCATTTTGGTTTTTGTACATTTTTTTTTATTTATTGAATAATTGCATATTTTACATTGTACATTGTTTTATATGAATTTACTATTTCAAAACAATAATAATAATGATAATAATATATAAACTATATTATTCACTTTTAACAGGTGTTACTATCCTTCTATCCCTGACTGTGTTCATGCTGCAACTGGCAGAGGCTATGCCGCCCACTTCAGATGCTGTGTCCATTATAGGTGTGATAATTATTTAAAATCTAAAAACTTCATTATGCATATATCTATGTGTTATTGTATATGTACACAAGTGTTGTCTAAATCAATGTCAAAAGTTTGCTGAAAAATAACATATTTACTATATATAATAGTATAGTATTAAACTAGTTAACAATTTCTTTAAAATTTCTTTGTTGTTTACGGTTTTAAGGGTATCAGTGAGTGTATTGTACATAATAAACTTTATAGTTTCACTTCTGGTTAAGCTAAAATAATAGAGCATGAGAGACCAATCCGAATTGAAGAAGAGCAGTTAATGAAAGCGCATTTCCTTGTTGCATCATTGACCACATTGATATATTTTTTAGGGGTGTTTATAGTCAATGGATCGAAGTTTTGACTGCATAAAATATTCATGGCAAAACACTACATATGAGACAAAAATGTAGAAAATGTTACTGTGAGAGACAGGTGAATTAAGAAATAAAGTTGTCACCAGATGGATGCCCATTACGAGAAAAGAAGCTATTCACCTGAATGAATGTTTACCTAAACCAGTCTCAGTGCATTCAATTTGAAGATAATTTCAGCAACAAAATTTATGAGGTTAATGTTAATTTGCAAAATCCCTTGTGAAGGACTTATATACTAAATGGCAAGAATAGTGGTGGAATTTCTACCAATACCTGGACAATGAACGAATGAAAACATGTCTTGTTTCCAATGAATTTAGTTTCTTCTTTTTCCCAAGCATGGGATGGACTTATATTTGGAAAACACAATAAAAAGTTTATCATTTCTTATCACCAAAATGTGTACATGTGTGTCCGAAATGTACTTAAATGATTTCCTTATTTATATATTTCACCTTTTTAATGTATTTTATTTATTTATTTATTTTTTTTTTTTTTTGGAATTGACCAAGAAGAATCCTTTCAAATTTAGAAGCAGGGTTCAATCAAAGATCCCTTCATATATTAGTTAGATTGTAAATGTGACACCGTAATGAATCCATATTCTACATTTCATTTCTTTGATAAGCATAATATTTTAATATGAATGTTATAATTTTTCTTATAGAAGATCCCTAATTTTGATAGTAAATTTGATTTCTCATGTTGTCTTTCATAAAATGTCATTGAAATTTCCGTATTTATTCCTCAGCATATTTGAACACTTAATTGAAACATTCGGTAATTAATGTGTGTACATGTTAAGCTAGATGTTTGAAATTAAATGTTTTTTGTTCGATAATTAAAATAACTTTATTTCTCGAAATGTATTTACTTATTTTAAAGTTTAAATCATATTTTTCTCTATATGTGTGCATGCAAGTAAATTGCGAAGTTTATTATTCTTTTGTGTATGTTTTAGTAGAAGAGTAATATGTTAATAGAAATAGTTTTATACAATTGAATCAAAAATAGTTTTAAAGGTATAAATATATTGCTAAATTTATCTTTTAATCCATACGAAATTTTTACTGGGTAAGTAACCAAATTAAATATATTCAAATGAATTTCTATAAACTTATCATTATTATATTTTAGTTATCAAACACCTAAATAAATAAAGTAAATTAAAGTGAAAAACCAATTTTTTTCTTTATTCATGTCATTGATTTTCAAAAAAAATTAGTGAATAACTTCCTTATTCAATCTATTAATTTTCATAAACATATATCTTTGCATTTGCCCATTACTTAGTAAATGTACTAACTGATAAGAATATGAATGAAGAAAATTTTTCGTTGCTTTTTTTAGGTACTTATTTTGCCTGCATTATGATCATGGTTGCTTTTTCGGTGGTTATGACAGTAGTGGTCCTCAATTACCATCACAGAAGTTCAGATACACACGAGATGCCAAACTGCGTAAATATAAAATTTTAGCACTTATGTTTTATTAATAAAATGATGTGTTATTTACTTAAATATAAGCATGCATTAATTTTATAAGCTTAATATAAAAGTCACCTCTTCAAAAGCGTCTACTTTTTATTTTAAGGTGCTGAAATTTGTTAAAACCACGATATGTAAGTCATGAATTGATACTTAAAAATGTAAAAATAATTAGGATAATAATCCTTTTTTAAGAGATGAAGACAATCATCATTATAACGCATATTTTTGGTAACATTATATACATTATTCACAAGTATATATTTGTATACTTATGTATACTATATATTATATATTTGTACGCTATTTATGAGTAAATTTTATATGAAAGATTTATTTGATATGTGCGTTTTATATTTTGCCGGTTTGGAAAAAATTATATTTTTAATGTCAAAGCTATTTCGAAAATAAAAGACTTTATAAAGTAATATATAATGTTAGTTTAAGTGATTTAAATTTTATTTGATTTAGATCCGTTCCATTTTACTGGGCTGGTTACCACGACTTCTTAGGATGAAACGGCCAGCGTCTAAACTCCAAAGGAAAGGTCTTCACATGAACTCTAAGAAAGAATTCGAACTAAAAGAGCGGTCATCAAAGAGTCTACTCGCAAACGTCCTGGATATTGATGAAGCTGGTTTTCGCCAAAATGACGCTACTTCATCCTCCTACATACCTAACGAAGAGACACCAGCCACCATTCGAGGTTGTTTCGCCACCCAGAGAGAGTTGAATTCAATTCTGAAAGAGTTGAGATATGTGACCGGGCGTATGAAACGCGAGGAAAAAGTGAATGATATCATTGCTGAATGGAAGTATGCCGCCATGGTAGTCGACAGGCTGTGCCTCATCCTTTTCACGGCTTTCACGGTGCTATCTACCTGTATCTGCCTGTTCTCGGCACCTCATCTCATCGCCTGACCATTCCTGTATTTCATATGTATCATCTATCCTGAATTTGACTGGGGAGCAATTATATTCTGAAAGCATGAGCGATGTCTGATTTTATCAAAACTTCCGGTTTTATCATTTGAGAATGGTTTTTAAATTTGCAGTTGATATCTGCGAATGTAACTGTGACTTGACCTTGAGGATTAATGAAGTTTTATATGACTTTATCAAAGAAGTTGTTAGTTGACTTCTAAAACATGCTATTAAATACATTCACATTTTTTAATTTATGAATTTTTTTTCATGAAAACCAGTATAACAATGATTATTTTCAATGTTCCATTTTTTTCTCGAAAACATTTATCCATACATTAACTATTAAAGTAATGTTATTCATAATATTCGAAGTATTATGATTTGTAAAATATGTATTATAAAAATATCATTTGTCAAAATAATAATTGCTATTTCTTGATGAAATGTAAATTTATTTAAAGTAATAATAGAAAAAGAGGAGATAAATCACCTATATGTTCACAAAGAAAGAACACTTTCTAACATTTTATACTTATAATACATTAAATTTCTATAATTCATGTATATATCAATTTTTTATTTATTAAGCATCATTTTATAATAAAGTATAACAGTATTGAATTACATTTCTAGTTTACCATCTTGACTGAAAAATATATGCTGATAAATATTCTCATGTATAAAATTTTGCGAATGATTTTAGTTATTATATTAACTCTAAAAAGTGATATAAGCAAAACTATTAATGCAACTGATTTACTGCATTTATAATTTGTTGAAATCTTTATATATTAAATTCATTTATTTTTAAATTGGAACTCACACATCAACATTAATAGAACTTACTATAGGTTCTTAATATGTTTTTCAGAACTTCTTACATTTATTAATATATTTTAAATTTTTAAATCTACAAAACTCATTGATTGAGCTTACTATACTGGCACCAACTGTTTGATATTTTATAAACAAGTTACGGTTTTTTCATACATTTAGAAAACTGAATGACTGGCACTACATAAATAAATAAACATAAATATATATATATATACATATAAATATTGTAGGAAGTTTTAATTCATATTAAAAGATTCTAGAGTTATATATGAAAAAGTGATATTTATATGAATTTGAATATACTAAAAATTCATAGTTATAAATACAAATGATGCTGTCATGAATCAAAATAAATTTAAATTAATTTAAGAAAAATTTTAAAAATATTATGACAGAAATAAAATCTATTTTAATTTTTATCTGTAAGTAATTGAAAATCTATTTTCACCGCTACATATTTTACAGTTTTATTGGCCTATTTCATAAATATATTCGCTTAGTATTATTAACAACAATAGAATTTCAACTTTGCCTACGTTAATTGTTTCTACCTTTTGAAGTTTTCTTTTTTAATATATTGTCAGACTAATGTATTAATTAAAATGTGCTTTTATGAAATTAGCACATTTTAACCAGAAAAATAAACCTTGAAAATTTTGTGTTGTTAAACATTAAATTAAATATCCTGCGAAAATAAAATTTCCCCCATTAGATTCTATAAATTATAATTGGTATTTTATAAATATATTAAAATACAAACTATTCAAATTTAGCTTTGGTTTTGTATGACACGCTTAAATTGAATAACATCATCTTTGTTTAATATTCGCCATCTACTGGGACAATTCTGTATATATAATTTTATTACATTAAATTTTACAGTATTTATTATGTTTATATATATGAAGTATAGATACTTTTCCTGTATGTAATATACTTAAGTTTAGAATTCTGAAATTGTTCATTAAAAAACAAAAACAAAAAGAAAAAAAAGAAAAAGAAAAGATAAGAAAAATATTGAAAATTTTCTCTGAAATAACTTTTTACTAATTACTTTAATTTTTATGTAAGTCACGTAGAAACATTTTCTTGTTGAATGTAAGCTCAATGTTTTTGTTACATTTTACTGATATTGCTCTGTTAAAATAAAAATATTAACTATACTCTTATACATCAAAAAATAATTATTCAGATAGTAGAAATAACCACGCATTTCTTTTCTACAATTATATTTTATTTGGATTTAGCATTATTGTGTGTGTGTGTGCACGCTTACAAACATTTTTCATTGTAATTTTAAATGATACGTACTTTGCATTCCTTTTAAGTACAATCAAGAAGATTTTTTTTAATAATTACATCCTTTACATTAACATTTTTATAAATCGTCCATTTTGTCAAAAAAAAAATCATCACTTTTTTTTTGCAGGATTTACATCCTCCTAGTCTTTACTACCTGTGACCAAATAAATGGACCATTTTAGACAAACGAATGAGTCATTTCAAAGAAAGTGTAGATTACTGAACTAGTAATATATTGTTTCATGTGTAGTACTAAGAGAGACTTTTGGCTCTTTGGTGTTCATAGACATATTTCACTTATTAGAAAAACTGAATTGTAGACGAGTTCCGTAGTTTTTCCCATGCGATTTTCTGATAATAAATAGAATTATTATTAATAAATATTAATTTGATTCATAACGATTATACAACATTGAAACATTTCATAGTAATATTTAAGTACATGCATAAGAAGAGGTTTTAATTTAAAAATAATTTTTATTTCTTAACCCTCATAAATATTATAGATACATTTAAAATTTCGCTTAGACAATATTACATAACAC
Source organism: Latrodectus geometricus (assembly GCA_026290005.1). Taxonomy (NCBI): domain Eukaryota; kingdom Metazoa; phylum Arthropoda; class Arachnida; order Araneae; family Theridiidae; genus Latrodectus; species Latrodectus geometricus. The sequence continues at coordinate 11,933 of JAPDSC010093998.1, read as the reverse complement.
CTGCAAAATTTTATAAGATAGTTACTGAACAATATGAAAAGTAGCTATTTTTTATTAATTAATAATTTAATATTATGTATTCTCCAAAATTGTGTGTATTATATACAAGATTAATTATTTTTTAACTATTTAATTTCATATAAGCTATTGGCTAACTTCTTATCCTTCAATATATTTATTATGGAATGATTAAAGAACTTAACTTGAACTTATATTGAGCATTGAACTTAACTTAAACTTAAAATATTATTTCATGTTATCAAATTCTAATTTTATCAGTTTTCAATGGTGAATCAAGTGAGAGATATATAAACACATTATATGACTCAAATTATAATTTGTTTTAAATAATTAAGACAGTTTGTTTATTTGAATCGAAAGTATATGTTTTTATGAAGTTCAATAAAACATAAATTCAATTTTAAAAAAATTCAAATTTTCGTCTCATAGTAAAATTGTGATAAGATTAATTTGTTTTCTTAAGACATATGAATATCTAGGAAGTTTACACAAATTCATATGTTTCAGTTGTACCTTTCATTTTTCGTAAAAATATTTTAAAATTGTATGAAATACATAATCCTAATTGTTTCATAAGATTGGATGTATACAAACTACAGGTATATTTGTATTCTTTATTTACATAATACTTCATAAAAACCTTAAATTTAAGTACATAAGTTGATAAAAAAAAGTGCAAAAAATTTAAATATAACAAGTTATGTTTAAAGTAAATTGAGAAAAAGATAAAATATTTTAGAAATATAATTTGGAATGTTAACTCAATTATATATTTTATTTAATGAATTAATTTAAAATTTACTGTAAAATTTTTGATATTATTTAATGTGTAAAATTTTAATTAAACTTGAATGAATTTTATCTATGTATATTAGTATCTAATGTGAGCAGCTTAAATTGAAAAAAAAATATTTTTTAGAAAAAAAGAAAAAAAAAATGGTTACATTATTATTAAAATATTTTACTGAATTTCAATTTAAATCTATGCAACTATTATTAATAATATAAAGACAATTATAATATTTTTAATAATAATTAATATATTATTAATTAAAAATATTGAAATTAAGATTTAGATTACTTGAAGAATTCTGATCACGAGATACAAAGTAAGTGTTTTTTCTGAAATTAATTAATTTGATTAATTTATATAATCACAATAATATTAATATAATAATGAATCTTAATTTTTCATCATATAATAACTTACTCTGATCCAATTTACATTAACTACTATAATTTTTCATCTTTATATCGTAACCTGTATTTTTAATTAAATTTAAATATCATTTTACTTTAATCATTTTATCACAGCAAGTTTATAAACAATTAATTTCATTCAGTTTAATACTCACACTGTTGAGAAATATCATTATTTTGTGTAGAACACCTCCTGAAATTTGGACTTTAAACATAAATATATATTAAAATCTAAAAAAGTTATTTCAATCAATTCATTTTATGATTTAATATTAAGCAATTTGGTGATACAACAAAGGAATGTATGCACACTTATATTGCGTCCATTTTATCATAACTTTTAAATGAGATTTTAATTTAAAAAAGGATTCTTTTTATAATTATATTTATAAATCAACGAAGTGTTTTATTAATTACAAACTAGTGCATGTAAGTTATTAATATTCTTCAATTATGTATTTATTAAAATGTAAATCAGGTGCAAATTTGTCTGTGATTTATTTGAATAGTACATTTTTAAATGTTATGTAAATCTAGATACTTCTATAAATCTAGATACTGTATGGTGTTTTGTATGTATCATTACCTAGGTTCACAAGTTTTCAAAGACATTGTTTTATGAGTTCTTATTTAACTGTTTGAATGTTAACATGATTGTAGCTCTTCATGGTATTGTAGAATATGTGTCTATTTTTAAAGTATGTGAATAGCATTTTTTACTTGAAAAATACAAGTAGATATCATTTGTTTAACATGCTATTATGAGGAATTAACTCTTACGTTTAAACAGCTGTTAATGAAATATTGAATATATCAGATGTAAACAATGATGAAAACTTATAAAGTAATGAAAATTTGAATAAAAGTTATTTATGGAAAATGTTATTGAAATGAAATAGATGGTATATGTTTAAAGGGAGGAAATTAGCTTCTTTGTAAGAATTAAGTTTCCTTTCCTCAATTAGTTTTCATGGGATCTAGATATTTGTGCATAATTTGATCAATTTTATTGAATATAGGGTTAAGAGCTTAAAAATAAAGTTATTTATTTATTCTTATGCTACTGTTTTCATTATTACAAATCACTACCTGCATTTCCTATCAATTGCAATGAGTCCATCTATTCAATGTCTTTGCATAACTGTTCATAAATATTTATTAAGAAATCCCCAAAATATATCTCTCTCAATCAACGAGTAAGTGGATATCTATGAATCCTTCGGTACCAGCTTTAATTTATGGATACATTTCAAAATTACTTAAAATGTGATTACGAATTTTGTAAGACTTTGGAAGATTTATGTTAAGCATTCAAAATTATTTAACAGGGAGGAATTGATAGCTGTATATATTTTCACAAACATATTCCAAACTTTTTAACGATAACAAAATAATATATACTATGTACACATTTTTCTAAAGAGTACATTTTAATTAATTTGGAGTGAATTAAATATATACTGTAAATTGATTGTAGTTTATAACGAATCTACCGTCAAATAAGTTTTAATAGATTTATCCATCTAAACAACACTTTACCACAATACCAGACTCATACAATGTCTAACGTTAAACAAAAAATAATGAAAAAAATATGATACAGAAGTAAGAAAACCATCATATTTATCCAAACATTGACTATTTATTCATTCAATTCATTGAGCTTTAAAATTATTTTTTTAATAGTTTAAAAATAATTGTCTTGCAATTCTTTTAAGTTTAGATTCAATATGTTTCCTTATTATTCTCTGTAATGATTATCTGTAAGTGTACATAGATATTAAATATGTATAATTATATATATATGTTACCGTGAAAGTCCGAAATCTGGAGAATGTCGACATTCGCTGGTGAATGTCAACATTCACGTAGTCGCTTGGTGTACGTCCGAAATATTTGCTAGATATACTCATTTCTCACTTACACCGGCAAATGTCGACATCCACAATGCACTAATGGTGAATCTTGAATATGCGTTTCATCTCTCCGTATCCGGAGAGGAGAAATGCAGATTTGCATTTTCTTATCTCAATATTTCAGGCGTGAAAAACGTCACATGTGTGACGTAACTTATCGCCTCTCTTAGAAAGGAGGAGTGACCAATCACGGTGAGTAGAGGAAGTGTAGAGGATTTTTAACCCGCGGGACAAACCTGACAACAAACAAATTAAAAACAAATAAAATGCTCTAGGCCGCACCTCTTTGTTGACGTTGCCTTCTGTTATCTCCTTTTCGAGCTCTTTAATCATTTTTTCAAATTCCACCAAAGCTTGTCTGTGATTGTCGACATATACCGG
>JAPDSC010093997.1:0-16857 GCA_026290005.1 Latrodectus geometricus | reverse complement strand
GTTAGTCTGAAGAATGGAGCTCTTGCTTTTTGTAGTTTGTTTTTCACATGCGGCTTCCGTGAAAGGTTTTCTTTAATATTGAGGCCGAGATATGCCTTTTTGACCATGGGGATTTTCTTGTCATTCATGTATAGTGCTTTTATAGGCAGTTCCGGGAGGTTTGATAATGAGGAGATTGTATTTGTCAGCATTTATAATTATTTCCCATCTTGTACACCAATTTTCTATTCTTGTAATTTTTTAATACCCAGGTCCACAGAATTGGATTTTTGTACGATTCCGGTGTCATCCGCATAGTAGGCTGCAATGCTGTTGTATTCTTCTTTAATTATGGGGAAGTCGACTGTGTAGAAGAGATATAATATTTTGCCTAAAAGGCTACATTATGGCATGCCAGTTTCAATTCGTTTAGGGGTAGAGTAGGTCTTGTTGATGCGAATATTAAATGATCTGTTGGACAGATAATTTTGTATGAGTAGAATGATATTGTGATTAAGTTTTAATTTTACAAGTTTGTAAATTAGACCATCGTGCCATAGCCTGTCAAATGCTTTCGAAATGTCAAGAATAACGAAAGCGGAATTTTCTTTGTTGCGTAAATTCTCTTCCAATAAATTCGAGTATTCTGATTTATTGTTTCGTTGTGCATAAATTTTTTCTAAATCCGTACTGCTCATTTGGGAGAAGGCTAAGATATTTTTTAACTCTATTATAAATAATTTTTTCAAATAATTTTAATAGTGAGGAGAGAAGGCTAATAGGTCTGTAGTTGTTGGGCATTGCGAGGTCCTTTCCAGGTTTAGGAATCATGTTGATGATTGCTTCTTTCTATGGAGGAGAGAAATAATTTATTTTAAGGCAAAAGTTGAAAATTTTGGTGATTTCTTGAATAATTTTGGCAGGGAGATTTTTAATCATTTTGTTGTTGATGGTGTCTTTTCCGGGAGATTTGCGGTTGTTTAGTTTGGAGATGATTGCCATGACTTCAGTGTTGGTCGGTGGTTCGATACCTTCGCAGCTGGGATTTTCATTTTTTAATCTTCTGGCTTTTATTCGAACAGTTTCTTCGAAGTTGTTATCAGTATCGGTGTTGTTGAGTCGAAACTGCTTCTCCATTGAGTCCGCAAAAGCTCCCGCCTTCTCGACTTCAGTGTATACGAGACCTCTTTCACCGCGCAGGGGTTTGCAGGTTCGTGTCTTGCTCTTCAGACTTTTAGTCATTTTCCAGATGGAGTTATCGTTGGAATCGAGAGATGCGATATGTTCTTCCCATTTAGTTGTTTTGTGTTTATTTATTTCATTTTTAATTTGTCTATTGAATGCGTTGACTTGTGTCTTATATTCTGGGTTGAAAGTTTTCTTATATTTTTTACGGGTTCTATTTCTCTCCTTGATGAGTTCTTTAATTTCTTTTTTGGTAATATGTAGAAATTATCAAGTCTCTTGCGATCTTCGTTTACCTGCAATTATAAATGACAAATTTTGTGTTCAGTAATAAAATACATCTCTGCGTTGTTATTTTTATAACTTATATTTTTTTTCTTTCTCTTTTTTTTATTTATTTATTTGCAAATTATGAAGGAATACCTCTTTCATTTTCGCATGTTAGGTCCAATATGTAAACACATCGACTTGTGACATTACATTTTTTATTTATTATTACATATTACCTTCTCACATGGATTCTCTATGAACCTGTCTTTTGATCTCTTTATTGTCAACACTTAGACTTAAACAGAAAAATTAATCCTTTTTTTATATCATCTTTTTCTTACATAAATCATCTTTTTCTTATATATTTCTTTCCTTATATCTTTTTTTCCGTGTCTCTTGTCCCTTTGACACCACTTAATTGACATAATAGTGGCCTTAGGCTGATGCAGGGCCTTATCTTTACTGCAATTTAAGAGGGTTTAAGACCAAGAGATCACTCTCAAAATCAAGACTCTTAAGAAATGCTCAAAGATACATCTGAATATAGTTGTCTCTCCCCCACCCCCACTCTTAAAACCGTCAGATGTGCATTTTCTCAGAACCCAGATGATACAGGGTAATACCCGCCCCCCTCACGACATATTGATTTATTAGGGCGCAGACTACAAAATCTGAAACTTCTTTCAGATCTAGCTGACATTCCTAATTTATTCATTAAGTTTTGGATATTACCCAAGATATATCCAAAAATCAGATATTGATCACCTGAATGTCCAGAAAACATCTTATAATAACATACGCGCAGATTCTGTAATATTATAGTTTAGGCTAAGTTTTAAGAAATCGCAGTTTTAGATTTTTATCATAGAGCAGTTAATATTTTAGAACTTTTTAGAGACTTCAATATATGTTTCCTGTGCGTCATGTTATTATAATATAGACTTCTTTTCATAATATACAGAAAGTATTCAATTTTATTTAAAATATTTATGCACGGGATTATAAAATAATCTTAGTTGTAGCAGAGTTATAATTCGATAATACGTGTCCAATTCGAAAGTGTTTACTAAAGTTAAAATGATACTATCACTTCTAAGGAATCTGTAAAAAGATTTAAAGAAATTTATTGAATTGATTCACTGTATATAAAAATAATAAAGTATTGACGGCTAAAAAAAAATCAAAGCGCACATTAGCACGGTGGCCGTCATAACCGTCGATCTTCCGATTAATTGATTTTTCAATGAATAGAAATTATTTCAAAATTGAGAAGTGAAATTATTAATGCTTCTAAGATATTAATTGTTACAGAGTTTGATAAATCACCTTTTTATAGGGACTAATGATGAAGGGTTTTCTCCATCATCAGTTTCAGAAAATAAATTGGAACTGAATTATTTTCAAAAAAAAATTTTTCCATTAAATTTCTTTCTTTAAACTCTGCAAATATTTAGCTTCTTATTGCCCCAAAAAATAAATAAATAAAGCAATATTCAACTCACATTTTTGTGCTAGTTTCCTTCTTCCACGATAGAAATATGTTAAAAATAAAAAAGGAAACAAACGCATCACGATCCTTTAGACAAGTGTATTCGAATGGCAGCCATTGGCTGTTATTCCTATGTTAAGAAACCTGTTGATGAAAAGAAATAGCGATCCTTCTCATCGAAGGTTATAATTAGGAAGAAAAAATCTAATATTACATTTGCCATTTATTACTAACTATACTTCAATTTCTTTTTTACGAATAATTCATATTCTATTTATCATATTCAGTTTAATTAACAAGATGGTTTTGACTCTTGTGTGTGTGTGGTTCATCGTAAATACTTCAGAATTAATTTTAATTTGCTGAACGAATGTTCACATCTTGCAATGGATTTAGAAATAGTTAAGTTTATTTGTGTGAATGTGTGGCAATTCTCATATATGGGGGAAAACATCTTCACCGTATGAAATTTGGATGGTTAGAAGTTCTAATGAAGTTTTAAGTTTAATTTCTTTTTATTATTAAAGGTATTATTTATATATTATATTATTAAAGGTAATTTTTTGCCAAAACTGATACACTGTGGGTTCATTTTTCAAGATTCAAATTTTTATTAGGAATCAAAGGTACTTAGATGAAAAATATTTTTTAACTTTTATATGGCAAAATTTTATTTAGAGTAATTTTCTCAATCGATATTCTTAGTAGTGAAAATTTTCTTATAAGATATTGAAAAATATTTTATTATTAAAATAGGAGCTAATTTTTATTAAAATCAAAATTTATTTCCATAAGTAATCATTTTCGAAGTACTGTTGATGAAATAGCATAATTCATTTTCTTTCAATGTAGATTCATTTTAAGACAATCCTGATTTTTAAAATTTTACAATACAGAATGAGAAATGTGCCTGATTTCTTCCTAATTTTCTACGAGGGATTTTTTCAAGTTAAAAGATATTTCTTAAAGATAAATTGGACTAATTAATTAAATTTAATCTGTATAATTAAGCATACATAAAAGACAAAAAAACATTTAAAAAAAGACAAAAAAATACATTTATAGATATTTCACCATTTGAAAAAAGAATTTTTTAATGTAAAGTATTAATGTAAAGCCAACGAAAATTATGTGTCAAATAAACACTATTTCCCCGAATAAAAACATTTAAAGATTCAATAATATTACATGAATAGTTTTTTAAGTAATGAGTAATTTGATGTTTGATTTTCAAAAACCCAACAAGCATGCTAATAAATATTTAAATTGACAAAAAAACGTATTAAATTTTCAGATCAAAAGAATACAAGTGATGCAAGTAGTAGAGAAAAATATAACTTATTGCAATAATATTTTTTATGTCCTAACTTCTGATTTTCAAAAATTTAAATTTTCGTTTCCGACGAAGCGATGTTTGGGAAGAAATGATGACTAACCATGTGAGCTGTAAAAAAGAAAGAAAATCACGTGTTTTCCTAGAATTTGGAGATAATTAGTTCTCGATCCCCGCCATTTCGATTCCAATTGAGGTTTTTTTTTTCTTAAATATTAGGTTGGGGAAAAAGAAATCCATTATTTTTACGTGAACTTTTTGTAACTTCTTTCAGATTCGCTTTGTAAAAAGGTTTAAAACAGTTTTCATGTAGATTTTTAGGTCTTGTGCGAAGCTACGACTGCTGACATGCTGTCAAGTTTGATAATTTTTGATATTTTATAGACATTCTCGACGATGTTGTATCCATGCGAGGTGCATCTTTAGCATAAATACCCAAACGGAATCGACGAAACAAAAATTGTACGTAACTGGTTGTTACAGTCTTATATAGGACGATAAACAACTTTCACAATTTTAGCCACCTGGTTAGCATTTTCGCTATTATAAAAGAAAAACTAAAATGTATCGAATTTTCTATTTGTTGTCTTCTATTTTTAAAACCTTGCACTCATAACTGAATTAATCAAACAAAAACCGCAAGAGAATATTTTAGTATCAAATGTCACCTTTCCAATGAGCATAAATTTGAAATTGTTTGATAGATACCTCACGAGATAGCGATCACTACAGACGTCTACCGAAAAAATAATGGATAACTTTTTCCCCAAACTAATATATTTTTATTTATTTTGAGACGATGAATAATAATTTTGCACAGAGTCTCAATAACAACTGAAATTGATCTTTCTATATCGCTTCTTGATAACTTAAGTCAAATCTGATTTTTCTCTGATGTTTACAAGTTTTCATTTATCTTATAAATTTCATTAATCTTACAAGTTTCCATTAATAAATAATATTTCGGTTTTATGAAAAAAATCATTAATATTAACGAAATATTGCTTGTGAAATAAAATAAAAAAGAATTTACTATTTATCAAGCTTTTGTATTTTAGTAAAAATAACTTTATGGTTTATTTTTTTCTGTATAACTCTATATGAAATTTCTTCTGAAATCGCTCTCTCTTTTTTCTCTTTATACAAATTATTTTTTCATTTATTAAAAATGTTCTTAAATATTTTTCATTTACCAAAAATATTCATTATGTCCTTCAACCAAGGCTGTAAGCCTTGGTTGAAGCACTCTCCAACGTAAGGTTTCCGGTTCGTGTAATACCTATCCCTCTACGTTTTGCAAACATTTTCTTGTAGACTATATTATTCTAATGTTCAGGTTACAAATTTCATCGGACGATATAGAACGATATAACGATATATATATATATGTATGACGATATAGAACGGGCGAATGGTATTCTTGTCAGAGGTGGATGGACCAAGTGTCCATTCAATTGGGCCAACAATATTGCTGACAATAATCCTTTATTGAGCGAGTTCCAAACAAACGAGAAAGAAACGCTTTTTTCCCACGCATTAGCATTCCATAATAACACTAAATCATTTCAGCATTGCATCGCACAGTTGCGATTAAAAGCAATTAGAGAATGTAAAACTAATTATCTGCCATATTATTTTATTTAAGTGAAACTGGCAGTTTTGTTATCTGTTTGGTTAGGGCATTGGTTTTCGATATCGGCTCGAATCTCGACCCAACCAAAGATCCGTTATGTTCGCAAATGGGAGTTAAATATATCATGGTTGCAATGTCCTCCAAGTGATATACCTCTAAGGGTTAGATAGGGGTTTTCTACTTGATCCCTGCTTTTAAATTACGAAGACCCGGTTACTTCCACTAAGTGATAGAAACCAATTGCAAACTAATCATCGCTAGTACCAAGAGCGGGCCGCATCCTTCCATTCTTAATACATGCTTAAATAAATGCTTATGTTAAGAATATAAATCATTATCTCAAAAAGCAATTTTAAAAAATAAAATTCTATAAAGCAATTATATGTCATTTGTGATATTCTCATTATCCTGTCGTCTCCAGGAAAGTGGAATAACACAAAAATAAATTATAGGTACACGAAACATTTATTTCACATTAATACACAAACATTTAATTCAGACATTTTTCCACGTTATTCAAGACATTTAGTTTTATAATGACCGGGTGCGGACTTCCGCTACCCCCAAGTAATCAGAACAAAGTTCTCCTTACTCCGACACGACTCTCTCGTCCCGTCCCAGTGTCTCTAGTTCTGGCAGAAAACGAAATCCAAAGTACTCTTTCAGTTCACAGTCTGACTTTCACATCATTCAAAAGAGAATAAATAATGTGAAATATTTAACTCAAATTCAGAGCAAAAATTCTAGTGTAACAAGAAGTTCCAACAAAAATTATGCAAGAACATAATTTTTAAAGTCAAGAAATTCATAAAAAAGAGGCTAATAATTCCATCCAATTAACCAATAAGCCGTAATGAACACAACGCATGACTTCCAAAACAACCGCTTTTACATTAATGTAACAAAAGAAATCTGTTTCTCCTTCTCTGGTTTTAAAATTAAAAATTTCTAATATTTATGAAATATATTGGACAGTTTTTCCATAATTAATTATTCGAATAATATTTTTTAAGAAATAAGTCTTAGCAACACTTATTATGTAAAAATATGTTATAAATATACTTCAATCATCATGGGCAAACATTATTAATGATTATTTTCAACTAGTAATATTCTTAATTCATTCAATCTAAACAATAAAATTTCTTTTTCAATTAAGTTTGAATTTACAATCGAAAATATCAAAAAAATTTCAGTCAAACTAAAGCTTTTATTTCTGAAAATTCATACCATAAATTTTAAAAATGTTAAGAAATATAAAATTGCTTTAGAAGATTATCCGCAAAAAAAAATATAAATAAATAAAAAAAATTAGAAAATTTTAACGGAAAATTATTTTTACCAACGTTATATTGTATAAAACTATACTAAAATATTATATTATTAAACTTTAAATCTATTTTGATATGAAATTTACATATACTTACAAGCATAATTTTTACATACATGCGGTTTTAGCAATTGCAATTTTGATTTTGTTTTAGAAGATTATTTTGTTAAACTAGAATGAAAGCTTAGTAAAAGTTTTAGGTAAGGTAGACTATCGCAGAAGCCAGTAAGAATGAAGTTTCTATATCGATAACGCAATATTTCTGAGTATCGCTCAAAACAAAGATTCTTCTGTATTTGCATATTCAGGAAATACTTTAAAATGTCAGTAAAAGCAAGCACTCAACAACATGGTTTTGTAATCTCATTTATAGCATCGAAGCATTTTGAATATCAATTACAATAGTACAAATTTCTCTGAATTTAGAATATAATTTTGAATTTCCTAATTATTGATGATAAAAATTCCTAACTATTGATGATAAAAATTCCTTAAAATCAAAAATAAATATCGATATTGTTTTATAAGAATTTCAAAAATCGCTCATTATTTCACTTGTCACACAATTAATAAAATAAAATAAAAAACTAGCAATATTAACTTTTGATTTTTTAATATGCATATAAGATAAAAAAAAAAATAACAATTGAAAATTATTATTATATTTCCTTCCAAATGGGAGGATTAAAATACTTATTTTTTCTCTCTTTTCAATCTCGTAAAAAAGTTCCTGGTATTTTTCTTAATATATTGTTTGTTATTTCCTACAACTATACATTACATATGTTTTTGTGTTTAATAGTGAAATCATTCTATCTGTGCGTTGCCATTTTTATATCTGGTATAATTCATGTACTGTTAATCATTATACGAATAATCTTATATTAATTTATTCCTTTTTTTAAATGTTTTCAGCTTTGTTTTCCCTTCCTTGACTGTTTTTGTTGGTAAATGGTGCAGAAGTGTCTTACTTAGCCATAGCATATAATGACCAATATGAAAACACATATCACGAACCTGTTTGCATGGGGTGTTACAAATTTTAGATTTTACAGTCATTAAAGATCAAGTCATTTTTCAAAGGATAAAGTAAAAGAGGTTTCACGTATGGATTCTCTATGATCTTGGATCTCGTTTAGTCACAGAGTGTCGGCCTGCGAAGCAGGCCTTTACTCCTTCATCTAAAGTGTTCCCACTTGGGATGAAATGACTTTACTTGGCGATAGTCGCTTGAAATTCATAGCGTAAGGAGAAGAAAGTGAACGGACCAATAACAGCGAAGAATTTACTGAATTTGCGAATTTTCGTAAATAAAAATGCAATAATTTGAATTAATGAAAAATAAGTAAGAAAATATTTACAAATGGAGTATATTACAAAAACTATATACACTATGTACACAATTAGTCATTTTCATTTAAGAAGAAATTCGCAATTGGTCTATATTTCGAGTCTTCTTCTAAATATTTATATTCAAAAATTTTCTTGAAGTTAGCTGCATTGCAGTGCTGTTCTTTTAAGAAGAAATTTTTGTTAAGTTTTTGAATATGATGAAGAATGTTTTCAATCTTTAGATCTTTTTCTATATTTTTATTTCTTATGAAATATGGTGCGTTCACAATTCTTCGTAAAATTTTATTCTGGATAGTGTTGAGTTTTCTTTTATCGTTTCTCTCAATTGTACTCCAAACTGGAGAAGCATAGGTCAGAATCGGCCTTATCATGGAAGTGTATATTAATTTTTTAAGCTTGATATTGAGTTTATAATTTTTTCCGATGATGGGTTGAAGATAGCCTGTTGCCGCGTTTGCTTTTTTGATAGTAGAGTTAATGTGTGGTGACCATGAAAATTTTGAATTCAGTATTAATCCAAGGTATTTAGCTTGATTAACTTTAGGAATTTCTTTATTAAAGAGAATGAGATTATTTGTAATTCTGTTTTTAATTTAATTTTTTCTTTTTCTCCTGAAAACTATAGTCTGAGACTTTTCAGCATTAATTTTTGTTCTCCAATTGGTGCACCATTCTTCAATTTTGTAGAGTTCATCTTGGGTTTTCTTGATAGCATAATTGGGATTTAGTGATTCTGAGATAATTGCTGTGTCGTCAGCGTAAAAGGCAATATGTGTGTTTGGATTTGTAGGTATTGGAAAATCATGATTATAGATGAGGTAGAGGATAGGACCTAAAATACTCCCTTGTGGGACTCCTGCATTTATTGAATAAGTTAAAGAGGTTTCTTTGTTTTGTCTGACAATGAAGTGTCTATTGGTGATATAGGAATGGATGAGATGAATGAAATCTGTATTAAGTTTAAGTTGAATAAAAAAGTTTAAAAATTATTCCTTGGTGCCATACTTTGTCGAACGCTTTAGAGACGTCGAGCATTGTCATTACTGTATATTTGTTGTTATGAAGGTTATTTCCAATCATTTCTGTTATTCTAATCAATTGTTTTGCAGTAGATAGTTTTTGTCTGAAGCCATATTGTTGATTTGGGAGAAATTGTAATTTGTCTTTTATTCTGTTATATATGATGCGCTCGAATATTTTCCCAACTGTAGGTAGTAAACTGATAGGTCTGAAATTTTCAGGGTTTCTGTGGTCTTTTTTGGGTTTTGGGAATAAAATTATTGTTGCTGTTTTCCATATAGTGGGAAAGTAAGAAATTTTGAGGCAGTGGTTGAAGATGAAAATGAGTTTTTTATGATAGTCCAAATGAAGATATTTTATCATGGCGTTTGTGATGTTATCTGCACCTGGTGCTTTTTTAATTCTTAATTTCCTAATAATTTCAATGACTTCCATTTGATAAGGGGGTTCTAGTGTTGACTGAATGGGTGTATTTTTGATAAAGTTCTGTACAGCGTTTTCTATTATAGATGTGAAAGTATTGTTTTGATCTGGATTTGGAAGGAATTGGTGCATTAGCGTCCTAGCGAACAGCTCTGCTTTGTCGTTGTTTGAGTAGACTGGTCCATTAGGTCCAATTAATTTATTATTTGTGTTTTTCTCTCTTTTAAGTTGTTTTGCAAATGACCATATGGATTGATTTTCAGTTGAAAGGCTTTCTATTTTATTATTCCATTTTTCTTGTTTAAAATTGGAGCAGAGTTTTTTGATGATTTTATTTAATTTATTCATTTCTTTTTTAAATTGCGGATTTAATGTTTTTTGATTTTTTTTACGAATTCTATTGCGTTCTTTAATTTTTTCTCTGATGTGATTCTGCAGTTTGAGGAAATTTTCATAATATTTTATTGTGTATGTTTTATTTTATTAATTTCTTCTAAAATGGTTGTGCTGGAAATTTGATCATCATTTGGAGAGTTGTTATATTTTTGATTTTGTTCATTTTCTTTATTTATTTTATTTTGGAGTATATTATAATATAGTTGCCAATTCGTTCTTGTAAGTTTGTGATCTTCGGTATTTTTTGGAATTCCAAGGCATCCAATCACTGGGAGATGGTCAGAAGAGAGATCAGAATAGGTGACTGCTGAGAAAGGGATGTTGGAGTTTGTGAGGAAAATGTCCAAAATGTTTGAATGAAAGATATTATGATAGCCGACATGTGTTGGTTCCAACGGGGCAATTATTTTAATTTTAGTGTTTTTAATGAGTTGTAGTAGAAGTTTTCCATTGGGATTTGTGTTTCTGCATCCCCAGTGCTCGTTTTTGCTGTTTAGGTCTCCGCCAAGGATGGTGTGAAAGTTTGAATTTAATAAATTTTTGATTTCTTGTGTTTGGAGAACTTGATTTGGTCTATTGTAGATGCTGGTTACTTTAAGGATGAAATTGTTTGGGAAAGTTATTAAAATTGAGGTTTCTTCGTAGCCGTTATTGTTGGAGGTGCTGTAAAGTGCAGAGTCGTATGATCTTTTAATAATTATAGCTGTACCGCCACCTTTATGATGCAGTCGGTCTGTTCTATATATATTGTAATTTGGAATGGAAATTCTTTGTTGCGGATTAAGATGAGTTTCGGTTAAAAGCATGTTATGTCTGTCTATAAATTTTTTAAGTTCATCTACTTTATTGTTAATGCCGTTCCAGGTTGCAATTTGGAGTGGAGAGAAAATTGATTGGTTTTTATTCATTATTTGGTTTATTGGTTTCTGGCTGGATTACAATCGCTGTATTTAGTTGTTTAATTTGTTGGGTTAGTTCCATTATGCCTGATCCTTTTACGTAATTTATTAAAGTTTGTAATTCTTGTACTATTGTTGTGGCTTCATTAATAATGTTTTTAGTTTTATTGAATGTTTCATTATTGTTGATCAGTGCGTTGGCATATGACATTTGAGGGTTCGAGTTCGTTATAATTTTGCTTTAAAATAATTCTTGTAAAAAAAAGTTTCATTTTATCCCTTAAAAAGCCCTTGGTGGAAAGTTCTGAATTTCATGGCAAAAGCTGCTGAATTGTTTTTCTGCAGTCTCGCCAGACATGATGTCGTAAACTTCTCCCTTTCAACCACCTGTTTTACAAGTGGAGGAATCGAGTGTGCTTTTAAATTTTTCTCTGGACAAAATGGATGGGTTTCCGGAATTCATTCAGTTCCTTTGAAGTTTTCCACCCTGAAACTAAATAGTGACTCACATTCCCTGCAGCTGGACTGGATGTCGTAAATTTACCACCCATAAGTAAGGAACCTCAAGCAGGATGTCGTAAATTTACCACCCACAAGTAAGGGAACCAGTGTTATCAGTTACAATTGTGAGATAGTGTTTCTCAAAATATTCAGAAAAAAAGAATAATTTGAATGAAGCCATTTTTTTTAAAACCATTTGTTAAATAGTTTCTTAAAAATAAAAATTAGAAGGAGGATTATTCCTAATGTCTTCAAAACTGAGTCCAATCTGTACAAAACTCATGAAACTTTAAAAATCACTTCAAATTTTCGTATTCTTAAGCGTTAGCAAGAGAAATGGCATAAAAAAGTGTCGCTTACAAGTCATTCATTCGTAACACATAATTATATAATTTATAGCATAATTAAATGTAACACATATTTTTTAGCATAATGAAAATACTAAATCACGATATACCGATAATCATGACATCAGTAGACAAAACCAAGCTATGTATCGGCATCAGGAGCACAGAAATTATGTTGCTACAGATTTCCAAATAACGAAGAAAAGCTGCCTTCTCTACAGATATAATTGTTAGCATAGTTAAAGAAAACTTAAAACTAGTGCATTTCAAAACATCCAACATTATTATTATAGAGTGGGACATGGTAAAAGTAATTTTTATTAACTATTTTATAGTTATGTGCACGTACTATAAATTTTCCTCGCAGTATCTCACGATTTAATTCAGTTTATTTGCTTTTTTTCAGTTTTTTTTTTTAACGATATTTGCTATTTTATAGATAGTGCGCGAAGTAGAAACTGGTAAATCCCCGAACACTTTCAAAGATAGGTTCGAATGCAGAAAACAGGAAAAGAACGCTTACATCGTTTAACAGACACTAGCATTGAAATCTGAGCCTTTAATATTATTAATGGAAAAACTTTTATGAATAGGATATAATTATATACAACGACACACCATTTACAATTTACGCGTTGCTGACTTTATTATTTTTATTTTTATTCCAAATTGTAATAATTCCATTAATATACTGGTTAAATTTTTTCACTGTTTAATATAACATTCACAACTACAACAGCTATAAATATCATTTTATAAATCGTTCGCATAAATGCATTTGAAGGTTTTGTCTGCGTTAATTTTAATAAAATTTTTCAAAAAAAGTAAAATTTTAGAAGTTCTGAAATTTTATACTTTATTACAAAATATTTAATATTTTTATTTTTAAACATTTCTAAGCAATGAAAATATTTATAGGTAATGCATTCTGAAAAATCTAAATATGCATCATTTTTAGGTACACTCTGATTTGTCTTATAATAAAATTGATCTAAATTAGGGATTTTTCTCCTAAAATAATATTTTAATAATAAAATGAATGCAAGCAGCACCTTAAGGGTTGTATTTTGCAACATTTGTACCCAACGTGTAAATGTTGTAAAATTCAACCTGATTATGTGTGCATTTTATATAAAAAGGACCTAACTAATTTTATATAATAATCGTGGCCAGTACATACATAGTGGTATGTGTGTGTGATGTTAAACCATCTCCTATACTAAATATTATTAAACTACACGCGCTTAATAATTAATTTTCGGTATTGTTAGATACAACGCAATCCATTTGTTGTAAAAATGGAAATTTTCCATTGGCTGGAAAATTTCATAAAATGCATCAAATCTTATGCAAATCTCCAAGTCTACTGTCAAGAAAGGCGCAAAAAAAAATTAGTTCTTTCTGAAAATCTATATTTTTTTTATCATAAAATCAACCCATAGAATATTTAAAAAAATAGATCTTATACTAAATAAACATAATAATTTAAATATATTTCTGATAATTTTGTTTTATTGCACTTTGCACAGTTGTCAAAGGCGTACAAATGTCATCACATATAGAACTGAATTTATGGAGTTTTTCTCCTAAAATATCATTTTAATAATAATATAAATGCAAGCAGTACCTGAGGAAAATAAAATTTTAGGAGAAAATCCTCATTAATTTCTGTCTTCATGTGATCACCTTTGAAAATAATAGGAATTGCCAATAAAATAAAGAATTCATAAAATTTGTCAAGTTTATTTAGTATAAAATGTATTTTTTTACTTACAAAATTATATATAGTTTAGAGCAAAATTGCTGCAGTATGTTCAGATTGTTTGGTTCAAAATATTTTTAATTGTATTTAAGAAAATTTTGCTTGCATTTATGTACTTCGAAAGAAATTTGTTTTAGTTTCAAATTTGTTTCAGTAATGCAAATTTGGAGCATGATTAAATTCAAAGTAGTTTTAGCTGCTCATATGAATTATGTTACATTTTGTTGCAATGAATATTTGTCAAAGAGTAAATAAAGAGGAAATGATGAAAAGAAGACAATATCAAGAGAAAGAAAAATATTTTGTTATTGAAAAGTTTGAAAATTTTGTTGGATTTTATTAAAACTGACCAAACTACGTACAGTTATTCAAATTGCTTTCGAGAATTCCATTAAATATAAATGAAATTTATAGTTAAGAAAATTCAAATGCTTATCGGAAATGCTCACATTCTGAAAATGGAATGGATGGCGTATCGTTCGAATGCTTTACCACCAGAAATATCTTGTTATCGTAAAGATTTCCAGAAAAAATTCGCAACTATGATCAAGAGTAAAATTTCCTTTTTAAACGATGCAAATATTTTTAAATTTTGGTAACTTTCATTTAAGTACTAAAAAATGCCAGAAAAATCTGCAATTTATCCCACATAGCTATAGAGTTATTTTAATAAAATGTTTTCGCGCGCGCGCGATAATTTTTCAGTGTCAAATCTTAATATTAAGAATAATTAGAATTTTCCTACGAAGTTCATCGTTTTTTAAGAAAACATTATTATTTGCTTAAAAATTAAAAATTTTGATATTAAAACTAGTGATGTTTGGAAAGTAAAAACTTTGTATGTTTGTGCAAAAAAGTACTAACACAATGTGTAAAAGGAAACGAGAAAAAGAAAACTTAATTTTTGAATCTTCCTAAAATTCGTCTGCTTTTGGTTTACTCCCACCCCCGAGAGTCGTATCCTATTTCGATTCCAGGAAGGCAGTTCTCTTCCCAAGAAGTATCAGAGCTTTTTGACTATTTCCCCCTTTTCTTCTGGTGGTCAGTCTGCAGCTGGTCCAAATATTTTGGACAAAGGACACCGCTAATGCGAAACATATCAGCAGGAATTTTCTCACCGAGTGTATGACTATAAGGCTTGCAGCTTAACTTGAAATAAAAACGCCGACACTTTTCTTTTTCTGAGTATAGATAGATGCACACAAATTTCACACAATACACTAACAAATGTTTCTAATACGTTGCTTGATATTAAAAACGAATCTACGATTTTTCCGAAGCTATCAACATATCTAACCAATTTTTATTATACCAAATTGACATGAAAAATAATGAAGTTGTAATTAATTTGATATTTATATATAATATCAAATTTATTATAAAATATTTTCTATCCTCATCCTTGTAGGGTTCCTTCTTTTCTGGATGAGGAAGGGATCTAAGGATAATTTAATCAGCAAATGAAAAATTTTGGATCAGAAATGATTAAAAAATTTTCTTTGCAAAATTTTTTAAATAAAGGTTTTCAAAGTTTTGGTACTCTAGTATCCAAATTTTTATTCCTGAAACTCTAATCAGATGTAATTATATATTTAAATAACTGCTTGCATCCTTATATATTCATTTTTTTTAATATTGAACATGTACTAGACATTTAAGAAGCTAATAATCTAGGTGTTTCTCAAAGGGTAAATCCTGAGATACAGAATATTAATCTAAAGAAATTCAAGATACTGAAATTTTATTCTCATATTTTTATGTTATCTTACAGAAATTGCAGTGAGTATAATATGATACATAACTTATATATCTATAAAATAATAATTATAAAAGTAATTTATTAAGGAATTTGAGGTATATAAAATACTTTACACACATTCTTTCATTTTATCACAAATGGAATTTTTGGTAAGTTATAGGCATTTCATTTCAGATTATCAAATATGCACATTTTAAGGATTTTGAAAGATTTTTTTTTATTTGTGGTTTAAATATATTCTGACAAGGTTTCATGAATGGTATTTCATTTTTATGAAAATTTCGATTTTGCACACAAACGTTATTTTATAATATTTTAGGTGAAATTATAAAAAATTTACGTTTAGTATGCATAAAAGAAAATAATAATTGATTGTTACATAAAGTGATACTTTTATCAGAAAATAATATCATGTCTAATAATATTTCAGCTCATTGAAATTTCCAAAATATTTTTTGTTTTGAGTTTCTAACTAATAAATAATCTGACGTCCTGGTGTTCTAATGATGAATTCATCAGAAGAAACAATATTATATCTAATAATATATAATAATTATTATTATTATATATTATAATAGATAGTTATATATTTTGAATAGATTAGGTTTGTTTGCTTAATCTCAGTGTTATACGTTTTCATAGCTTCATTGAATCATCCTGAAAAAAATGAGTATTCATAAGAAACACAGCGAATATTACGGCATTCATTAAATAAGTTATATCTCATGAGCCTTTTCGAATATCCTTTAATTATTGATTCATAAAGTAAGATATATAAACATCAATATGAATAATATAGTAAATAACTTTAAACTAAAATGGAAAACATCTCAAATACATAAAAATGATATTGATAATTAAAATATTTTATCAAATAAAAACAAGATATATCTGTTATAAACACAGGCACAAGATTTGTAGTACAAAATAATGATTTTTCACTATAAATCGTGAGAAAAATATACTACTTTCAAAAAAATACCACGATAATCGGAAACAGTTAAAAGAACACAATTTTCAAAAGGAACTAATCTTACTTAATAATATTTTATTATAAAACTATGATCTTCGTTTATGGCAAGCTTCTCCATTTGTTTCTTCTGCACCACCTACCCTGTTTAAGGGTCAGCGTACCTGACACTAGATGGAGAGGACCTGGGTTCGAATCCAGGCTCGGG
>JAPDSC010093996.1:0-11860 GCA_026290005.1 Latrodectus geometricus | reverse complement strand
ATATATATATATATATATATATATATATATATATATTGAATTTTTTACTGAAGGATATACACATTTTCGAGGATAATTCAAATAAAATGTCTCAATTGAAAATTGAATCATTGTACACATTTCTCAAAGAATTTAATGCAAAAATAAAAAATGTACTACTCAAGTTATTTTTTGATTTGAAGGAAAGAAATACGCAGATTTCATTTAGCATATTGGCATAATTTTTACATTTAAAAAATACAATTACGAAATAACAGGTTTCCTATTTTATGACACTCCCTTTACAATTATTTGGTAGGTTTATAGAGCCAATGTAAACAAAATGTGTAAAAAAGGCCTTAAAAATTATTATTACATTTCTGAAGTTTCCGGCAAAAAAGTCCCAGTTAGAACTTAATAGTTACTATAAGAGTGAAAATTAACTTTTAAATTATTTTTAATTTTTTTTATATTATTAGAATGAAAGTGATATCAAATTTGACATAAAAATCTGATTTGATGTCCATCTCAATGAATGAATTTAAGATTCTACATTGGGACATTTGCATAAAATTTTATAGCAGACTGTTTTTGAAACATGCCTCCAATTAAACTTATTTACTTAACCTAAAATTATGTTGTTCAATAACGGTTGAATTGGTTTATATCTGCTAAACTTTTTCAAAATGTTTAGCATTAGCAAAATATTCAACGTTGATTTTTAAATTGTTGTGTATGTAAGCGTTGGTTTTTAAATGTAAACAACGTAAGATGTTTAAAAGTATATGCTTTTTTCTATGTATGAAGCCTATCGTGAAAGACTTATGATATGTGACAAAAAATAAAATGTTATAGAAAACGGTGATTTTGTTGAATATAACAGGATAATAGGTAGTTTGTGTATAACAGGATTTTAATGAATGCGATCAAAAAGCAATTTTTAGTCCCATGAAGTTTTCACTTCTTGTATGGTAACTTACAGACGAAATCATTTATCGCAGTTTGTTGTAAATTAGTCATACTATCATTATATTAGAAAATATTTGAGTCATTGATAAACAAAGACAAAGGAAATACAAATTAAATGTTAAACAACCCGTTTTGTTAAACATGCGTACCATTCGAATCTTTTAAGATAAACTCCGTCTTGACATCAAACAGAGAAATTGTGACATATACAGGATGAAATATTAATTCTCTCTTCTCCCTATGATAATGCTATTCTTCAATCACAATTTTCAAGTGTTTTGTTACTTGCTCTTTCATTTGGTTAAGAGTTTTCACAACGTATTGCAGTAAGCAACTGATACTTTTTCATTGTAAAAGGAAATAATTTTAAATTACAAATGCAAATGGTAACAATATTTTGATTCAAAATGAAATTTTATCCTATTAGTCACACAGATGTTTCCAATATAGCTTAATGGTCAAAATTGATATACACTGTGTCAGTGATTACCCTTTACAATATATAGATATTTCCAAAGCATTTCTTCTCGCGCAGTCACCAATATCCACAAAACATATTCTGCTTCATATTCTCAAAGGAAGCAATATTTGATTTACTGATTCAGAAATAGATGAAAACCATTAAATACAAAGTATGAAGTTTTAGCAAACATTAAATCATTTCAATTACAATTTTCAATAATCTCAGCTGTTCTTTGAGATTTCTTCCCATTTTCTTTATAAACAACATTGTGTACTGCTAAAAACGTCATGGAGTATTTAGTGAAATGAATGCAAATACTCATTTTATTATCTTACAAGTCGTTTTCTCATTTCTAACAATAAAAGCTTAATTATTCTGCAAATTTTGTGCAAAGATGTTTTTTTCATGAAACATATTGAGTGATTAGAAACCTGGTGTTTCCTTTAAATTTAGAACTGATTGATAGTTTTTAAAATTCTAATTAACTTACACTCTCAATTGAAAAAACATTACAAATAATTTCCGTAAATAAAGTTTCCACTGTTTACCCAAATTTATCAGATTTTCACATTTTTGGATAGAAATAGAGGTACATTATGTGAAAACTTTGTTAGGAAAACTTCTTTTATTTATTTTCTTGAAAAATTATAATCATTATTCGTTTTTAAGTAATTTTGAAACTCATGCACAAAGGGATTTTATATCTATTGCATTTAATTCTTACACAAATATTATATTAAAGTTCGATTTTTTATATGTGAACAAAATACGATTCTTATTTTTAAGCTAATAATTAAATTCTTGGTTTTAATATTATTTTATTAGGGAAAACCTTTATAAAAATAATAGTTTAAGGCTACACTTTAAAATCCTATTTAAAATTTTATATTTATTACGAGGAAAAGGAAAATATTTTTGCACTATAGGGAAGAAAAATATTTATCTTAATCCTTTCTGCATTGCATATGTGTTTTTCTTAGAAAATACTTTAATGCATTATTTATGTTAACTTTTAGTATTGGAAGTTTAAACTTCTTCATATTAATTAAGGCTTCTTTTATGAATTAACATTATATTTATACAAAAGCGCTTAACATATAGCTAATTTTCTGGTTCACTATTTAAATAAATGTAATTTGAATATTTAGAAAATGCATTTAAGGAAGATTTAAAATTAAATTAAATAGGTAGTTTTAGTAAAGCAAGTTATTTTTATATAGGGATTGATACTAAATTTTGTAAATTGTTCTTGCTATCTTATATACTTTAACATTAATTGTACTTCCTAAATATTTAAGTCTATATTTATTGAATTATCTTAACTAATTATTTATTTTTGATAAAATCTGAAATGCCAATAAAATTTTATTTTTATTAAAATGCACAATCATTTAATTTAAATAAATTAATCAATGTTGCAACAAATACAATTTGCTGTAGAAATATCTACTAGGATTACCGTTGATTGCGAAGTCTTATGATGAGAAAACAACACATCTTTCCAAGAAGCTTATTATGATTTTGCCTTTTCTTTAGTGCAGACGCTAATTACCATAGCAGAATAATCTAGCCATGTTGTTTCATTAGCGCCATAAATATTCACGTTAAAAGTTTAATAGCTAAAATTAAGTCACATAAAGGGAAGTAAAGGGACAGAGAACTGTTGAATTAATTATTTTTATCAGTTTCAAAAGCCACTATTAAATTGTTGAATAAAAGCTTCCAATATTGCAATTAGGAAATAATTTTCTATGAACTATTATTATCAAAATATCTCTTTTTATATATTAAGTTAAAAAAATTAAGTTATGCCTTATAATTTTGATACTTCACGTTAAGACAATGATTTTTTATGAAATAATTAATTTTTAATACTTCTTTTCCCATTAAAAGTTAAATTTATTTGAATAATCAAATTTAAATTTCTGATAACTTAATAATTTATTTTTAAAAGTAATTTTTGTTTGGAATTACAATTCTGAAATATAAATAGAAAATCATGTCTATAACATCCCTAATGTATACAAAAATGTGCAATTTTTTTATTTCAAATAAATTAATAAGAATGTTTTTGACACGTTAATTTTTTAGAAAAAAACAATTGAATTCTTTAAAGAATAAGAACACGATGATGTTATCAAATAACGAAATGGAATAAATTTCAAAAATGACTTTCACAGATCATAATGAAATTATGTTTTGAAATAAATTATAGTCGTATCAATTAAAACATAAACCAGATAAATTCAAACCTTTTTGAAATAAAAAGTGATAATTTATAAGTATATATCATTATTGTGCAAATAACGTATTGTACTTAAAGGAGTAAAAAAATAAAGATTTCTCTTTAAATTTTGTTAAAATACTTTTTCACATTAAGACAGTTTCTTTAATTCTTCAATTTCATCTTATTTTTATAAATAAGTTTTATTTAATAAGTTAAGAATATTAAAAAAATCGTGGTTTATTATTCATGATTAGCTTTTTATTATATATATATATATATATATATATAGTATAATTGATTGTTGAATACTAAAAATTGTTATAATACTTAAACTTTTTTTACGAATTTATTTTAAAATATGTTATAAAAAATTTAGACCAATTTTTCAAATAAATCATCTATCCATTTCACATTAAAATTATTAAATAACCTGATTTAAATTTAATAACTGTATATTTATGTAATATGTTAAAATTTCGGAAATATATATAATAGTTTTTTTCGAATATTTTTATCCATATGCCTTATATTAATGATGTGTATGTTCAAAAAGAATATATTATTCCGTTAAATAAGACAAAATATGCCTGACACAATAAAACTGAAAAGCAAATTTTAATTTTGAGTTGTAACAAATTAATTTAAAATATGAATATATGTACATATAAATAAAGCGTAATCCAGCATCTCTGCCGCAATTGTAGATCGATAATGTGATCCACAACAAGCCCCTGCGTTGTAGAGAATGTACTTCCTCGTACGGGAGACATACGATGTATTAACCCTCATATTACCAACGTACTGTTCAGTTATTATATGTGGTGTGATTGCTCTAAGGAGCTATAACCGTGGTTTGTAAGGCTGATATCAAACATGCACCATTTATTTTATTCCTTCTCATTTGTTCATTTGTTCTCATTGTTCATTTTGTCATGAATAAATCAACTTTGTTTTGTTTCTAATATCAACTTTGTTTTGTTCAAATAAATATATACAACAATAATTAATGCATAAAAACACACAAAAATATTCAGTAAACCAATATTCAATCGCTTCATCAAAGTGTATTGTAAATAGAGACAAAAATATGGTTCATCTGCCAGAAATGGAAATTAAAGTCCAGTTTTCTATCCCAGTATACCACAAACGAAATCATGGAGAAGCTAAACACATTATTAATAGATGATATATATATATATATTATAACAAATGTAAAATAGAGACAACTTAATCGACCTCAAATTTAAGTCGAAAGTTGTAACACCAAAATATAAATATAATAATATACGTTACACATATAAAAATACAATGTATTATTTTCTTATATAAGGTTCTCAAGTAGTTACAAAATTCCTTCACTTGTAAAACAAAATATATTCATTGAAAATCATAAAACTTTATTTATTAGTAAAATCATTTCTAAAATGTAATTAAACTTTTACAATAAAATATAAAATGAGTAATTATGTTATTTTTATAACGCTTCATGATTATTTCAATTATCCAGAAAGATGCTACAGATTAAAAATTGGATGTTTTTTGAAAATTTTCATCAATTCCTACAAACTTACAGAATAGAAAAATTTTACTTTTTAACTATCGTAGAAATATTATTTTAATTTTTAAATTATCGTGTGTTTGTGCATAGTTACTTTTCTTCCAGATTCCTTAAAAATAAATTATGCCTAAAAATACTTGAAATTTTTAAAATATTATACTATTTCAGTAAAAATAGTTTTATATTGAAAATGTTTTCCCAGAAAATGATTCCTTTGAAATAATGTTTTTAGTGTGTCTTTTGTAGTGAAGATATCATATCGGTGAAGAAAATCAACCCTAATAATTCATAAACGAATGGTAGGCAAACAATTCAATTATGTTAATGAATAATTGAATTTAATTTGTTTGTTTCTCTATAGTCATTTTTGCAAATGAGATATAATTAGGCCTAGGTATACAGTTTAAAATGGATTTATATAGTACTACTACATTCTTACCCAAGGATATTCAAATGCAACATAACACAATTCGAAGCTCAATTTTCCCCATTATTCCTTTCTAAAAATTTAATTTCTTGAAAAAATAAGAGCCATATTTTAAAAAATTAATTTATAGAAAAAGAAATAAGGGATAAAATTGAATGTAAACGTAAAATAAACTGTTAGATGCTTCTATCTAATCCATTTTTTGCGAAAATAAATCTTCATAACATAGAACATTAAATAATAGATTTATACTCCTTAATGTGTGAATCTTATAATATTTTTAGAGACATAGGTGTTGCAGCTATAACCTAATTAAAGCTACAAGTCATCAGATTTAAAGTTCATTAGTTCATTTAGTTTAATGTAATGTAGTATTTTTAATATAATTTTAAAATTGATATTTGATAATTTATAATGTATCATTAAATTTTTAAAATGATAATATAAGAAAATATATTCCTACATATATAAAAACTTTGATTTTCATTCATACTGTTAGGACCCTAAATGATTATTTTTGGAAAAAAAAATGATTGTCTTTATAAGAAATTATGTGATGTTTTTTTTTTTTTTTTTTTTTTTTTTTTTTTTTTTTTTTTTTACTCTGATTTGGTCAATTTTATATTGAGATAACAGCAAATAATCTTCACTTAAAAGCAATGAATTTACTTTAATAGCAAGTGTCTGGAATTAAAAGAAAGAATCTGTTTTTTCAACTCTAAAAACGGTGATTCTATTGGTTTATATAATAGTCTAATCAAGTTACTTTATTCCCTCCACATCCTTTTTTCCGAAGGAATGGGAATGTTTCATAATTTCCTGTTTATTTGTAGATAAGAATAACGAAAGAAGACACGTTTAATTCAGCCAGTCGGTAGGAAATCCGTCGATTTAACGACATTTCCGCGCAGGGATAAAATGAAATCTAAATCTTAGCTTTACAAGCCACTTCCCAAGCCTTTGAGGAAGAACTTAACGCATATAGGCTGGTGATACAAACATGTGTAGTAAAAAATCAATCTCTTATCCCAAAGCTTAGTCTATCAAACAAATCTTATTTTCAGTCGTAGATTTCTGTTGATTTTCTGTATCCAATATAGAGCTGCTAATTGATTTTCTATACATTGTTTTTTCTGAAAAAGTAGAAAATTAAAGCAGAAAATATTTTAAATATAACATTATTCGATTGTACCAAAAAAATATGTAAATTCCGTTGCATTTTATTTTTGCGTTAGTATACTATTCTCTTTAATGTATAACTCAGTTAATAAATAACTGCTTTATATATTTTTCAAGTTAATAATTTAATCATAATGTACTGCATTATAATTACTAGTTTTCAAAATCATACTAAGAATTTTAAATTAATCAATTTATAAAATGTCTCTCAAATTCAAAATTAAATTCAGGAATTTTTATTGAATGTAGTACTTTTAAAACGTGACAAAGTACTTTTTGAAATAGTAATCAAAGTTTTCTTATTGAAGGATATAAGCAATTTGCTTGGTTAAGATAACCACAAAAATACATTATTAATTTTTAGTAGTATATATTTTGAAGTCAATTAATAAATTTGATTGTTTATCTTAATATGAGGTGTTATAATAACTTTGATATGTTACAAAAATATACCCCACATTTCAATATATATTTCTTCAATAGATTTTTTATAAATTATACTGTTTATTAATTCATGTTAATCATGGATATTATATTTTAAATAAAATTTCTTTATATTACAGTATTGACAGATATAAAATATTCATAATATTTTACATATTTCAATATTGTGTATTATTTCTACTCAGCATATACTGTAGATTTTATGCTATACAGTATATACTGTAATTTTCATACTATTTTTCCTTTTTGGAGAAATTCTTCTGCCATTTCTCACATAATCCTTACCTGAAGATATGGCTCTTTTTTTAAAAATATGTTTCAAGTTTTGGACAAAAGTATTCTTTATTGAAAAAAGAAAAATTTTCTACAAGATCTCAATAAAATACAAAAGATCTATACCTGAAGAAGCAGGAAATATCAGAACAAAGAAAAAGCGATCAATGGAACATGACAGTAAATATCAAACTCGCTACTGCAGACTAGGACATACATTTTGTTGCCAACCAGTTATCAGCAGAAAAGAAATTTTTTAAATAATTTCCATTACCTTAGGTTTCTACATAATCCTTATAAGGTCATTTAGTTAGGAAAATAATAAGCTGTATTACAAGGAATGTCAGCTTTTGAAAATACTTTAACATGAAGTTAAACTTAATATACATTATCTTAAAATTATAATCTTGAAATAAATCTTAATAAGTAAAAATAAATCTTAATTAAAAAAAACAATAAATAAAATTTCCAGAGTTTCCTACTTCAAGTTTAAACGTTTTCAAACAACAAATATAATAAAGAGTAAAATATAAAATAAATAATTTCCTTAATATAAAATTCTTTGGCTTCTCTTCACCTATTTATAATTAAAAATCACTTATTCCTATTTTAACAGCAAATGAATTTATAATAAAATAATAAAATTTTAAATGAGTGAATAAACATTCATTAGCATGCTCAATACAAAGAGAGATGCTTAACCTCCGAGGGATATTTATAAGCATGTAATCAAAATGAATTGCATAAAAAATTATTTCTTATTAATGTGCATCATTTATGAACTTAATTAGAAACTACATTTAAATTATCCATTTTTTCTTTTTAAAAAAAATATTGTGCGTTATTCAAATATTAGGTTGGGGGAAAATAAATTCCTTATTTTTCTGGTTGATGGCTGTAGAGATCCATATTTCGTAAATGATTTATCAACAATAACCTGGTTGAAAAGATAACATTTAAAACTAAAATAAAATCTTTAAGATTTATACTTCTTCTATTCACTTGTGATTCACAGGGTGTTAAAAATGGAAGTCAACAAAGAGAAAATTTGGTACATTTTGCAGTTTTTCTCTCATAGAGATAAAAAGGAAATCAAGGTATTTCGAATTGTAAATGGTGTTTATGATATTCCGACGCTGTCGCATAAATTTAGTTTCGTTGATTCCGCATAGCTATTTCAGATCTCACAAAACCGCATCGCACAGATAGGCTCGTCATCTAAAATGTTAATTCACAGAATGTCACAGAAATGGTTTAAATGAACTTGCATATTAACAATCTTAGCATCACTCATGAGCTAAAGTTAACCATAAAGCAGTTTATACCATTTTTATAAAGTGAATCTGAAACAAATTAAATAAAGAATTCAACACATGAAATTAAAGGATTTTTTTCCCCAAACGAATATATTGACGTATAGCTCTTTTATGCTATGCTATGTAAAATGTGGACATAGTACTTCCTTTTACTCACACACACACACACACAACAGACAGTTTTACTTTAAACTTTATCATTTGTAAAAATTATATAGTAAGCTGATAACAATGTACTATTAATTTTAAACAAATTCTTAAATATTTTAATAATACATATATTTAGATAGTAATCTTCACACTCAATTGCTTTTACTTTACTCATAAAAAAATAAAGGACAATATCCAAGGATCGAACATATGGCAAAATACGTAGGATCAATGATAATGTACTTCAATGGTAAAAGGAACTTTATATAAATGCAATTATTTCAGTTTGAAATAATTTTCAACGACAATTTTAAATTTCAGAAGTTTCTTTTAACAGAAGTATATGGATTTGTAGATATTTCTTTTCTCTTTTAATTTTAAAGTTTCTAGGTATTTCTACAAAAGTAAATTAGTGTACATATTACGAAAATCTAATTTTCTATATTATAGGGTCTAAAAAAGTTACTTAATAAATATATTTCAGAGAGAAACATACTTTTTTTATTAGTCATATCACGAGAATTCTTCTTATTATAAATTTTATTAGAAAATTTAAAAGATGACAAAATATCATTTGATTTTCTTGGTTTTTTTTGTATAAAGTCTAATTTTTTGCGATGTATAAGTTACATTTTTGTATGCAATTAAAACATACTTCTTAATTACATTAATTAAAAAATTTAAGTATTTTAAAATATTCTTTCATTTTTTATATTTTTTAATTTTTCCCTCTTACAAATTCTGATAAAATCTGGTGGTATTTAATGTATTGAATTTATTACATTTAATGAATTGAAAACGGAATTGTTGCATTGATTTTTAATTAATAACAGTTGAAAAATTTTATAAATTTTAAACTTAAAAAATAGTATAATACTCAATATCAATATAATATAAATTTATATATATATAATATAATTTAAATTTATATATATTATAAATTTTAAACAAAATAATCTGTGTGAAAAATCTTTATTATGATTTTTTAAAAACATAAACTCTCATTTTACTTTTTGTGTAATATTCTTACATTATGTACCTTAAATTTCTCTCTAACTTTAAAATTTATCGTCCAATTATTATATTACATGATAAAACTGAAAATGGTGGACTATTAATCTATAATAATCCAAAAAGTTATATATAGTATATATATATACATACATTGTCTACCAATAAGTATTTGGACACCTATGCAAAGGATATCAGCGTTTCTGAGGTACGTCATGGCCTCCGCCGCTATATATAGTGTAGGAAACAGCATGGGCATTAATCGCATGCAAGATGCCGCGCAGTTCGGAGCTCTCTGATTTCGAGAAAGGTATAATTATCGGGTATCACAAATGTGGCCGATCCTTAAGGAACATATCTATCGATCTGAAGTACCAAAAATTGACAGTGGCCTATGTGATTAAGAAGTGGAAGGTGAACAGTGATTGTCGGAATGAGCCCCGAGTCGGCAGACCAACGAAATTGGGAGACAGAGACCGATGAGTGCTGTACAGAGAAATTCGGGAGAACCACATCCAACCAATCGCCCTCATCTTCGAACAGTTTTAACAGACACCCGGAAGTATTGTTTAAGGGAATTCCATCTGTAAGGAAGCACATCTACTTATTTTCATGCCATAGGTCACCATGCTGCTGCCCATAGGCTTTTGATAACAAAGTCCAACCACGCTGCTCCGTTAATCTGGTGCATAGCATATCGAAATTGGACCGTAGATCAGTGGAAACGGGTTCTTTGAAGCGATTAATCAAGGTTAACCCATTACCGTTCGGATGGCAGGGTCTGGGTCTGACGACTGTCTGGAATTGTCTGGGGGTGTTTCTCCTGGTATGAACTGGGACCCTTGGTCCCTATTCATGGTAAGCTCAATGCCGATGCCTACTGCACCATTTTGAATGGCAATGTGCTTGATTCGTTATGGCAGTTTTACGGGTTGGACCCCTGATACTTTCAGGATGATAATGCCAGTTGTTATATTTCAAGGTTAACCAATGCTTGGTACGGTGTCAATTTAGTTCCATCAAATGGACTGGCCTGACTAGAGACCAGATCTGAACCCTATTGAGAACCTCTGGAACGAGTTGGATCTCCAAATTAAGGGGTGCACTACCCATCCAAAATCGGTGAAGCAACTTTATGCCTACTCAGAACTGAGTGGAAGACAATACCACTAGCTGTAATATAAAGACATGGGAAAGGTATGCCAAGGAGGGTTCACGCTGTAATTGCCTCTCGTGGAAGCTCTACCAACTACTTATTTTCAATAAAGTTAGTTTTTCTTTTTTATCACAGGTGTCCAAATAATTATTGGTAGACAGTGTAACAGTATATATATATATATATATATATATATATATATATATATATATATATATATATATGTATATATATACGAGTATATGTATGTATTTATGTATATAACAATTAATTTTTTTTTTTTACCAATTTAAAAAGTTTTATAAATTCCTGTTTAACAAAATCGTTAATTTTTATTTATTCAAATTACTGTCAATATTATTCATTTTATACTAAAGTTGAGAAAAAATCTCCTTATATGCTTTATTTACTGTTTGTTTCACATTCTTATTTGTTATTACAAAGAATAAACCTACACGATCTGATGATAAAAATTATTACTGTCTGGTGAGAAAAGATTATAATGATCTTGTGTGTGTGTCATGCCAAAAAAAAAAGAATAATATTTAAAAATGTTTCCGTTTTGGTTTCAAAATTTAAATCTGGTAGTAAATGTTTTAATTTAGTAATTATATTTTAAATAATTATGAAAGAGAATTAATTTTCTACATTTTTTTTCTTCATTAGGTTCTCTAAATACAAGGAGCTGAGTTTTAGAAGACAGGTAAT
>JAPDSC010093995.1:0-12240 GCA_026290005.1 Latrodectus geometricus | reverse complement strand
TTGTTTGATAGATACCTCACGAGATATCAATCACTACAGACGTCTACCGAAAAAATAATGGATTACTTTTTCCCCAAACTAATATAAGGTGAATTCACTATATCTGCTATTTGACAATTCATTTTAAATGAAATACACACTTTAAATTGAGTTTTTTTTTCTTATTTTATTAATTTTATTTATTTATTTATTTTTTTTTTTCATTTATTTTTTGAGATTGATTTTTCGCTTTTATGTAGTCAATTAGGAATTCGATATTTTTAATACTTTGTATGTAATGGTTGCAAAATTTCCTGGAATGTTTAAACATTTAAAATGTTATAATAAATAAAAAAAAACTGTTATTATTTTATAGCAACTGAGACAAAAATTTGGCAACAGCCCTCATCGAATATGGAGCGAAATCGAAAAATGGAGGGAACTTCACGTCAATTTGCAAGATGCTTTGGAGAAACACCACGAAAATATCAACCTTCGAAAAGAGGTGAACTCCTTATCAATATATTTATTCAGAAATTATATTTATTTAATTCTACACATTTCAAATGAAAAGGAATAATATATTATTCCATTTATTCAATTTATTTTCCTGAATTCTATCGCTTAATTTATATTTAAATAAAGTGAAGGCTATGTACCAAATACGCCTATTTTTACTTATTTATAATATTATTTTTATATATACATTTTTTATAGTCAGTTATCATGAGAAAATTTATTTAAATATTCATAAACAATCATATTTAATGGAACAGGAATTGTGCATCTGCGCTGAATAAAATTTCACCCCTAACGAGACACTGTTTAAATATATATTGTTAAATTCGTTATATACTTTTGTATAATTCAATATTATAAAAGGAAAATGATGTCTTACAGTTTTTTTTCAATTCTTCCGTAGGACTTAGGCTTAAATTGTTATTTATGAATTATGAAATATGCTTTAAATTTTAAAATATCACTGTCTTGCTTTATTTGATAATAATCCCATTTAGAATATTATTATTTTCAGCAGTGTTTTATATTAATTACTAAGCCTATTTTCTTTTTCTTTCAATTTAAAACAGTAGGATTTAACTCTCGGAAAGAAAGTATTATGCTAAATTATTTATAAAATATGTCATTTTAGTTCAGAAATGCCATTCTTTGCTTTTACACTCCAAAGAAAATGCATTATAAGAAATTTACAATAGAAAATAACAATATTATTGCAAATTTCCTAAAATAAAATTATATATATATATAGACATATTTCTAATTACTCGAGATATATTAGAGCAGAAGTAGTGCCTGATTAGAAGAGAGAGAAGAGAAAAGATTAGTTATTTAGTCTTTAATGTCTGAATTTTGATTTCAAAACCACATCAATATAGATTCTGTTGTTAAAAATCTATTTTTAACTGGTATTCTGGTTGAATCCATACTTTTATATAAAAGTTGATTCATAATAAATTATATATACTTCAAATTTTTTTTTCCAAAATACTTTTTCTATTCCTAACACCATGTGATAATTTATAAAAAATGAAATGTACAAATAAATGCACTTTTTCATGTAATTTTATCGCGGGGGCTATTCGATTTAGCGTCACATTCTGAGCAATATAAAAATTTAATAACTAAAATAATAATTTCGGAATAAATGTTATTTTTTTAGTGATCGCTGTGTAAAAATTTACTTGAAAAAAATAGGAAAAAAATATATAATTTGATTGGATACGAAAATGACGCGCAATTAAGAAATATTTTTCGAATAAAACTAAATACACAGACGACTTGGCAAAATCAGATTTATTATTTAATACTCATCAAACGGAAGTGAATTAAGAGGCAGTCGAAATCACATCTCCATCAGACCAGTAATAGGTTCAGGGAGGCGTAAGTAATAAAGGAAAAATAAATTCCATTTCCGAGTTAACTCGATTTTTCACCCTGATAACGCAAGGCATTTCCTTAAAAATCGTTTTCTCCTGGGTAAATTATTTATCGGACAATGGTGGCATCCCCACAATGGAAGAGCTCTGTTTTAATTTTAATCGATATCGCGGATTCTGAAAAGGAAATCAGACAATTTGAAACTGTCTTGCACGAGGAAAAGAAAAGACGTATAATTATGTTTCTCACAATTTCTGCATAATTTATCAAGGACTTTTTTTTCTATTGTATTTTCATGAATGAGAATATACATATCATCGAATATTTTCTGATTAATATTTTTATCTATTTTCAATGCTTATTGAATGGGACATTAGAGATTCGAAATTGATTAAAAATCTACCTACAAGCTATAAAGTAATATTCAATGAAAAATTTAATTTGTAAGGTGTATTATGAATCATTTTTATAATGTTTTATTTTTTAATAAACTTTAGTTTTTTTTTTATAAAGAAACAGACTACTTAAAGTTTTTAACAACTATATAAACTACAGTAACTGACATTTCTTTGAAGTCAGTAAAATATTCATATTTTAGGAAAGGAAATTGCGATTAAAGTATAAAGAAAGCGAAACAAAATTTTGAGTTAAATCTTTTAGTATAAATTTTTAATATTGCCAGATTAGAATCCATAAATTTTCATACATCAAGAAAAAAGAATAATCTTTTTCATGAGATCATCCATCAATTCAAGGTTATAAGATTCAAGGACCTAAGAAATAAATCGAATTTTATTACCATTTACTTCTAGAAATTTAAATTATTTAATTCCTCAATAAAAATTAACTGGCAAGTATTTAAATAAGAATAATTTTGCTGCCTACGCCGAAAATTATTTCATCAAATATTATATTTTGATTTGAGTTATTTTAATTGAAATGGTTTAAGTTATTATATAATCTATTTGTGTAATAACATATAATTAATTTTTGAATGTTATGATTTGTGTTTAGGGTTCTAAAGGAATTTATTAGAGTTTCATATTGATTTTTGAGACATAAGTAATTAAATATTTTCGAAAATTCTCATTGTTGTTATTAATAAATCTCATTGTTGTTGATTTTTTGAAATCAACAACAATGAGATTTACAGATGTTATGGGAGGCTGGTATAATCAAACACATTCCCATTAATGGTATAAAATTTGCTGGCCACATCCACCATATGAATCCTCCAACTATGATATTGAATGACCTTCATGTAGAGACCAATAGGAAACTGAGTATCTGGAGCACCTGGTGAAAAGGAAAATAGAATATAAGAAGAGACTTCTGGGGAAGGCCTTGCCTACAAAAGGCTATCGTGTCAATAGAAGTGTTTAGTCCCAAAAATTAAGCAATAAATTATATTTTGAGGTTACTTTTATTTGCCTTTGGATAAAATTAAAATCATTTTCATATAAAATTTGAATAAATTTTGTATTTTAAGATTTTATAATTTCACTCACTTTCTTTTGTACGCATTCTTTTCTTATTTTCACTAAATAAAAACCTCAGAAAATGTTATTCAATTAATTATAAATGGTTAATTTATTAAAATATTACAAAAAAAAAATTGGAAACTCGAATCAAAAAGTGTTTTTAGTGGAAAATTTATCAAGCAAAATTTGGCATTCAGCTCCATATGAAATGGCGTTCGCATAATATAAAAATACTTTAATTTACTATAAATTGCACTATCCAAGGAAGATAGCCATAGTCTCAAGAAGTTGAAATTCTACCTGTTGGTTCGCGGAAGGCGATGCAGGCTCCTTTTCATCCATCCTTCTGACTCAAATCTGAACTCAAGATTCCTACATGCCATATTGCCTCAAATTTCACTAGCGAATTGATCGCAACGAAAGAAGCTCTATCCTTCTACCTCTCTCAGTATTCTGATGACTCAATGGAAGGTCTGGTGGTCTTCTCAGATTCAAAATCTTCTCTTGAAGCCACAGAGAACGGCGAAACAAACTTAACTTACGCATAAATATTCTTCTCAGCCAAATCAACAAACCAAGTACGCTACAGTGAATCCTTTGTCCATGTGGGCATTGAGGGAAATGAAGGCGTTGACATCCTTTCAGATGACATGATTTCCTCAGGAAGCTCGAGATTTGGATCTGTCTCTCACCATCACTTCTGAAGATGTGAACGTGGTTGCCAAACTCAGACTTTTTGATCAGAAATTTAGAATGCCTTTCATCCCAGAACTAAATTGGTTTAGAAACCTGTTATTTATTATAGCAAGGCTTCGTACAGGCCATTGGTTATGATAATATCCTCAAGATCCTACCCTTTCTGCAGAAATTGTCCTCAAATTAAACTAACCCCAGACCACATCTTCGACTCTCAAACCATTATTGTCTCTCTTCCTCGACTTGGAGAACTACCACATGACATCCTTTATTGCCACTTGGCTCTAGAATTGGCGACCATTGTCGTCAATGCCTTTAGCTGTATATAATCTTCCCTAACTTGGACACGACAACAACAACAACTTTAATTTACTTATTAAAATATAATGTATACATTGAGTAACACACAAATCCTAATTCGTTACTTTAAAATACATAAAATGAAGGAAATTTATTTCAATTATATCACTTTTATATCCAATATTATGTTCTTAATTAATCACAATTCACACGCACAGAACATAATGTTGGTATGAAATTAATAATAATACAAATGCATGGAGGCATTGGTATTTATTGATTTCTAGCATAACGAACGACTCAAATTACCTAAAAATAGCTCGGGAAATTTAATCTGTATTAATATATTAGTTCCATTAAATTTAGACACTTTCATATTTAATATGATAACAATAGACAAAATCAATTTTTCAGTTGCAAATTTAAATCAAAATTATAAAATTTATTTTAAAATAGAATTAAGTGATGTACTTCATTCAAATAAGTCAATAACACATGCTTCTTAAACAATAAGGGCTGTAAATATATTTGCATTTCTTTATGAAAATAATTTTTGCCTCCACAGAAATATTTGATGATTTCCATTTAAAATATTAATCGAAACTCTCCAATCAGAAAATCTTTACGTATTAGCGAACATTATTTCGCTAATTGCATCAGAAGCAATTCTTGCTCGAATCTCCTCGCGGAAGCACTGACCCCGAAATCCCAAGTCCCATCTCCGAAAAGATTTCCTTGCCGTTGTTCCATATGCAAATAAACTTAACCGATGCCATCATGCGGGGAAAATTCCTGTCTTGAAGGCGCAAATTGAATTAAGGAGCTCGTGTGGGTGTGCAGCAATTTTCCGGAATTAATTCCATTTTCGTTTAAAATTCTTATTTTCTAAAACATTCGGTCCATCCCCCTGGGAACCGCGCAGTATTTTGGAGAATATTTAATACAGATAAACGTGTTTCAGAGTGAAATGTAAAGTAAAAATCGAATAATTATAAGTAGATGAAAATATAATGAATAAAAGTTAAAAGAAAAATCTGTTTTTGTTTTGTAAAAATCTTTTTTTGTGTACTTAACTATAAAAAACAGAATGCATTATCGATGACAAGAATTTTATGTATGAAATATAATTAATTATCTGATCTTAATCTTCAATAAGTGATATTGAGGAAATATTCAGTTGCGTGGCTAACTAAAGTATATTTTAAATTCCACCATGATGTATGATGTTAATTACTAATAAAAAATATTATTTATATGTCCTATAAAATTTGAAAAAAATTCCTAATAGTATAAAAAATATTTACCTATTATTTGACTGTAATTTCTTTTTAAATAAATGGAACATGGATTTCATTCTTTTATTTAAGCAACTTTGTTAATTCACCTTCAGAAATCTAGGAAATAAATATAATTCTATTAAAAATCAAATATGTGTGTCTACTTAATTGTTTCTTTTTTGTAAATTTTATCTTTTTCTTAATATTTATTTATATTTGCTCAGGCTAGCTCTTCAGAAAAATGTTCAAACATTTTTTCTGAAATGCATTTATTAAGGTAACGATTCGAAGTAACTCTGCAATAATTTCAAATGTAATTTTGCAGTAGATTTATTGTAACTAATGTAAAATAAACATAAAATTTGAAAATAAATCGATGGGTTCGGTTCTAGCTACGGTTTAACAACCGAATACTTTTTACGCTTTCCCTGTTTATGTAAAATCTGTCAATCTACATTCTAAGGAGTTTTATGAATTTCGTTTCATTTATTCTGCATCACGACTTGAACACAAAAGATGATTTTGCGTAGGCTTGCAATTTAAAATATAGTCTGAATCTCTATTCATTGCCATATCCCAACGGATAATTTATGAACTGTTTAAAATGAAATTCAGAGCATCAATTATTTATACATAAGCTTAGCTGGAAGTTTTCTGTGTTTTCTCCTCCTTTTTAATTGATAATTTTTTTCTTTTAATCGACCCCTTTAACCAAACCTAATAGCCAGTTTAATAGATTAACTATTCTTAATCGATCATAATAATATTAATTTAGAAAGACACTTTCATTTTTACTGGCTTTTTGACTTTTTAATAATTATAAATATTTGGGTACTATAATATGTGTATTAATAAATTACTCATTATTTTTAAGCATCAATATTAAGCGAAAGCATTGATAGCTGTTGCAAACAAAATAAATACCATTTAATATTCTAATTAATTTGAGTATTGGGTAAACACATATTTAAGTAGGTAATTAACTAAGTAAATTGCAAATAGAGATAATCACGAAGTCAAGAAAACAAAACTTTGCAAAGCTGAGTACTTATGTGGTACAAGATAAATTTAGAATGAAACAAATTAAGAAGCAACATGTTAACCCAGATATGTTTGGCCATTAAAGGCTACTTAACTCGAAATTTAGAAATCAAAGTGATCAATCAATGGTGGGAGTTACCGTTGATGATTAAATTGGTATAAAACCTTCCCTCAACCGAAAAGGTAATTAGTGTCTTCTTTGTCTTTTCTGCTTGACAATCGACGACGTACTTTCTTGACTTCTATCATCAAAGTTTGATGACATTCACTACATTTGTATTTCGAGAAATGATGTATTTGATTTAGAAGTTTGGCGAAATACCGCCAAATCTTTCTAGGAGTGAATGGTTTCTTTTTCTTATCGGAGATTGAATGTCCACAACATGAAAAAAAAATGACCTGTCAAACATTATTGAGAAAAATGATAAAAATATTATTGAGAAAAATGAGTTTAATTGTTAAAAAATATTACTGGGTAAGAATACTAATAATGTAAACGATTTAAATAATAAATGAGCTAAGTAAGCTCTCATTTTGCTTTTTCTTGATTGGCGTTATGCGGGTCTATTTTATCAAGAATATCAAAAATAAATTCATGAGCATTTATCAAAATCAAAGAAATATAGCTTCAAACTGCCATTTTATTAATTTATTTATGGATCGATATGAATTAAGAATATAGTTTAACTGATTTTAATTTCATATTGACACAAAGAAATTAAAAAACCTTTATACATAAATTTTAAATTTTGTATATATACATCAATAGCATATTTTCAAATATTTTATTTAAATATGCACATTTAAACAGGATTCAAATTTGAATGGAAGTAAGTTAATACTTCCTACTTATATATTTTCTTGAAATAAATAACAATGCGTTTTTTTTATACTTATAGAAGCAATATAAAAAAATTTGTAGAAAACGATAAAAAAATTGTCACTTTGGCAACACTTGGGATTATTAGCATTTGCGAATTCATTTTTCCAATACTAATGACAAAAAAAGAACATTTCTTCTAATTCTAAACGATAATTTAGCAATTAAATACGTAATCAGATTCATTTTAATTAGCCCTGAAAAAATAATTAATTATTCGATGATTAATTTTATAATTACTTGGATTATTCAAGGATTAAATTCTGAGATCTGGATTAATTTTTTTAATAATGAATATTTTGTTTAAATATTCAAGTGAGTATGCATATAAAAACTTGATATAAATGTCGAAAATAAAAATAGGCTTTAATTAGTATAAGTTAATGAGAATGAATTGAATATGTACATGAATATATTACTTTTTTATTTTATCTGAAACTTATTTATTTGATTTCATAAGTAAATTAATTGTAGGAAAATTTTGTTAATTTTAATCTTAATTATTATTTTAAAAACAAAACTTTTCTACATAATAGGAAATTGAATGCTTTTAATAAATTAGGATTTCGCAAAAATTCAAGAAATAAATAGGAAATTTATTTTTATTCTATTTGATTAATATAACTTTAAAAATAAGGATTTTAATTTACTATTTTTATTATTAGTATATTTTCTTTCAATATAGAATACCTATATGAATTGTTTTTGTAGGTTTATTTATTTTAAAAGTTTACCCTTTTTTCCTGCTTAATTGATGAAATAGTTTAAAAACTTTTAATCAAATGCTCTTAAAACACCAATGTTTAATAATTAAATATTAAATGATCTGAGTACATTATTTTGTAATATTTTTGATTATATTGTAGAAAAGTAAAAATTGTAATATTAATTATATTATTTGAATTTTATTTTCATGTAATATAAGTTTTACTTTTATTACATGAAAACAAATAATGAAAATTGAAATAATGAAATTACTTTTTTTTTCTTAACTAATTCGAAAATATTGTTAACGCAAAAAGTTATTTATTTAAGCACATATAAGTTATGTATTTTTTACTCTAAACTCTTGTAAAATGTTTTAAAAATATAGTTAAATATCTGCTACAAATAATTAATTTTCCTCTACTTTAGTTGTTGAGATTATATTATTAAACTATTATACACACAAAATTTGCACAAAAATACAATTTTTTTTATTAAATAACTGTGCAATTTGTTATTTAGATAAAATTCACTATTGTGAAAAATGTAATTTAAAATAAAGTGTGCTCCTTAAAAAAATACTTTTAAATTACCTAAGGAAATTTTTTTTAATGAATTTAATTTATTTTTATAGGTACAACTTCTAAGAGATGCCTTAAAGGTAAGATTTTATCAAGAAATATGTTTTAGTTATAAATACTAACTATTTATTGCATTACTTTTAAATTATTTTGTATTGTAAAATGTAATTCATTTAAAATATTTTCTTATTATCATTTTTTAAAATTTATAACTCCCTTTTCATTCATTTACAAATAATATGAAATATTTCGGAATATGTTCATTGTTTTTCAGAATAAATATAATTTTATAAGTAACTATAGAAAGAAAGTATTTAATGAATATCCTTTTTATTCTGTAATTATTTCATAACAAAAGATTTAATTCATCAAGACAGAATACCTCCGTAAAAACATTCAGTTTTATAACAAGGTATACCTCATTTTCTGTCCAAAAAGCATTTTACTTTTACCGTCAAAACGTTTCATTTACTCTGAAAATTGCTTACTTTTAATCCATACCAAACTACCAGTTTACGAAAATTTTATCGTAGAAATATTATAGCTGACATCTGATCAAAATAATCTGAAATGTGCGTAGAGTATCAAATTAAAAAAATTAAAAGTATTTATTTACAACAATTCAAAATTAACTTGAATTTTGGATAACTGCCATAATTGACCAAAACAGATTTCTCGCGGAAAATACACTCATGAACATTGAAAATGCTGCACAAAGAAGGGATCATGGTATTGAAGTGCAATTTAATACACATAATGATACACATGTGAGATTCACTTGATCCTAAAATCAAGACAATTCAATCAATACAATGTGTATAGTTAGACAAATACAGTACAGACTTAATAGCACGTCATACTACCTCCTGCAGCAATATATGCCGTTACGAGGTCCGAAATTGAGTTGATTAGGTGTCCTGGTTGTTGTCCTGAGACATGTGTGCCCAAAAATCTTGAACTGCCATTTCTAAATCATGTACAGAGTGGTACGGCAGTATCTGGCGTTTCAAATGGTTTCAAACGTGCTTTATTGGAGTCAAGTCTTGGGAGTGGACCGGTCAATGCAGAGTCTGAATATGACGTAGGATCTCTTGAGCAACTCAAGCTGTAAGCAAATGAATATTATCTTGCTGAAAAATTGCCCCTGGAAGACTAGGAAAGATCCCACATGGGATCAAAGAATGTCAACAACATAACGTTGACAACTACAATGGACCGCCTATCATAGCTATGGCTCGCCACACCATTACGCCTGTTGTTCGGGCAACGTGTCGTGTGACAGTGTTGGTACCATTCACCAGGGCTCCTCAACATCCGTATGCGGTTATCACTTGTACACAAAACAAGCTGAGATTCATCAATAAACACCAGGTTTTGTTAATCTGTGGCATTCCACGTCTCTCGAATTTGGCACCTTTGTAGACGGTGTCGCCTATGCTACGGTGTAAATGGCAAAACACGGATTGCAAGCTTGGATCACAGATTCGCTTCTGCAAGGTGTATGTGGAATAACTAACACCGTGTATCGGGAAACGAGTCACTATGGCACCCACGAGCACTTTCCACACGATCATTTGATCTTCTCATCTCGTCGTCTTTCTGGTAGTCCCAGATATTTTACGCCGTACGTGGGTGCTATCTCGTGTCCACTGCTCCCAAAATATTCTGACGGCACACTCCGAATGATCTACTTGGTGACAACACAGCGTGTCGACCAGCCTGTAGTTTTCAAGCCAGTGATGAGGTCCCTCTCAAACTGGTTTAACTGTTTGAAATGTCTTCTCACATATCTCCTGGCATTTTTCGCTTTTAACGTATTTCTAGCGTCGGCTTATGATCATTATGTTCGGGAATTTTATACTCCACGACGAATTATATAGGGCCCATTTCTGATTTCAGCGCCACTGCCGGGTGCGTGGTTATGCGCACTAGCACCAAGCTCGTGTTATTTGCAAATCGGATATCATTATACTTATTTGCAAAGTATGGCGCTTGAATCTTTTTTCCTAATTCATGCGCTATTTTCAATGCTCCTCAGTGTATTTTACAAATATGCTTTGAAATTATTATTTTTAAATGAAAGTATCGCAAGTGAAATATAGTTTTTGATACGAAAGATCGATGTGTATAGAGATTCTTATTTAAAGGTGCCATCATCGAGAGTGACGTCAGCTAAGTCATCATGACGTCATTATCTTCTCTCTTAAAAAAGATCTGTTTCTTTTAAACTACTCAGATGAAATAACATGTAGCATTATTATATCCATTGCAAAATATTGGTAAATTGATATTTTTTGACAATTTGGATATGGATTGTTGAATTTTATTATTTTCCAATTTATTGATGACATTTCTCAAATGACTTTAGATTATGCTTAAATACCTGTATTCTTATTTGTAGGGTATACTGGTTTTAGATTTAGCCAATATTTCTATGGACTTATTTTTTTCTCGCCAATAAATTTGGTTCAATCTCGGGAGAAAAATTTCCTTTAGTATTATATTTCTGCGTCAGTATTAATGCGAAGGATAAACTTGTGGTTTTTATAGTTGCATTGAATTCTTTACTGAATTCAAACCAGTATTTCATTTTTCAATTAGAATTGAAGAGAGTTTGATATAGCGATTTTTAAAAATATTGTTCGATTATTGCAGTTGTTGATAAAATTAAATATTTATCACCAAGGTTTATAGCATTAAAACACACACACAAATAACTGTTAGACAAACCCTTTTCTTTTCTGATCTTTAAATAATTATTTGCAGTAACTTATACAACAATTCAATTCGATTCTTGTTCGTTATTACAATTAATGTATTATTTTGAATCACAATAAAGTTTAGCTTTACATTTAATTAGTATTCATACATTTTACATCTTTACAGCGATTGAGAGATGAAAGGAAAGGCATATTGAATATCCACAAGCAGGTAAGAAACATTTTAACTCTTCTTACTTTAACTACTGTTACAGAATAACGTTTCAAACCATGATAAAAAATATTGCCTTTTTACAACGATCAATTGTGTAACGATGTTTAACATTTATATAAGCGATTTAAACTAATACTTATAAAGAATACTTTTATTACACTTAATTTTATGTAAAACTGTTAGAAACAGAAGCGTTAAAGTAATTTTTGAATTATAATTTCACTAAACGGAGCTCCTAAAAATATATTTGTCATCACATATTTATAGCGAATAGCCTAACAGTCAAATACTATTCTAAGGCATTAAAAATTAGACTCACGTTGTCATTCGGACCCAAATTGTTACACCAAGTATGAAGCATATTCCTGGATTGAAAAA
The DNA here is from genome assembly GCA_026290005.1 of Latrodectus geometricus. Lineage (NCBI taxonomy): Eukaryota > Metazoa > Arthropoda > Arachnida > Araneae > Theridiidae > Latrodectus > Latrodectus geometricus. Next base: position 92 of record JAPDSC010093995.1, on the reverse strand, counting down.
GAAGAAATCCGGGAAAAATTCTAGCAACCATCCTAACAGATTTGTTTGTAGAAAAAGTCCTTTTTCTGTTGTTAAACAAGTGGTATTGGACC
>JAPDSC010093990.1:0-21589 GCA_026290005.1 Latrodectus geometricus | reverse complement strand
ATATATCAATTTATATATTAATATGTGTCCCATATATTAATATTCGTTAAATGAACAAAATTTTAAATTCAAATATTCATTTTTAGTGTTTTGAAGATATCAAAAACTTAAAACTTCATTTTTTTTCTATTTCATTCTGTTAATAATTGAGATGCTCATCTATATAGTTTTAAATATAAATGAGGAAATAAAGATAGCTTAGTTTAAATAATTTGATTGCAACTTTTAAAGTGGGAAGATGGTTTTCAGTTATTGTATGAACAAATATTTTCATGATTGATGGTATCTGTTATAGTCATTGAATTATTCTGTATAATATAGGAGGCTTGATATGATCTTTTACTTTTGCTATCAAATATTTTGAATTTGATGTTTAGTTAGCAAGTAAATTCAATTTCTATTGATTGCTTTTAAAAAAGCAATCTATAGAAATTGAATTTACTGAAATTGAATTGTTTTTAAAAAAGCAATTCTCTGCTGCATGAAAATTATGAATGCTTATTTCATTTTTTTTATAGTTAGACTTTGTATTTGATGGTGCTGATGAAGTAGATAAAGATTTAAATCTTATTAAGGGTGGTGGTGGTTGTTTAACCCAAGAAAAAATTGTAGCCTCTTGCACAAAAAATCTTATTATAATTGCTGATAGTCGGTAGGTGAAAAAATTTGTTAATGATTAGAAATTTAATTTTTTAATAAATAATGAAAAAATTTATTTTTTTATTCATTGATTTTATGATTTATAAATTATTAACTTATTTGTTGAAATTATCATGTCACTAATTTAAAAAAATAATATGTAATAGATTTGTGAAATATGATTGTTATTTTTAATCTTTCAAATTTTCTACAAGTCTAAAATATTAAAATAAAACATATATTAACAGTTATTTTCTTTAATATATAATTAATTTTTAAATTAGTTTTAGTTAGAAAAGAAAATTTGTGACCTTAATTATTTTTTCACTTTGATTTTCAGATTGAAATTTCTTAAAAGTAATGCTTCTTTCTATGATTTTTAAAATTTTGCTTGTTAAATGATTATAAGAGAGCAGATTTATGATTATTTATGTGGTAGAAGATTTTTCCAATATAATTCAAGTAAACTTTTGATTTTTATGTCATAGATTAAAAAAGTTACATTTTATCGTTTGCTACAAATTAATTATGTGAAACATATAATTTCAATATATAAATTATCTTCACTTTTAGTGTGTATTTATGAATATTTATAGCCATTATATAGATTGTAATTATTAAAATATCAAATTTTTTATTTTCAAATCTCCTGAAATATATTAAATTTTAAAAATAACTGTTATGAGGGAAAAATATTTTCTAATTGAAATAAATGAAATTATTGTTAATTTGTTTATATTAGCTTTGAAACAATTTTTATATTCAACAATTTTATACATATATTTATATTTTTTCAATGAAATTATTGTGTAATGGTTTTTTTAACATAAAAAGTGACAATTCTAAAAATGTGACATATGAGTTATGTATTGCTAGAGGTTAGCATTTAATAAATTCATTGAAGATTTATCATTTTACTGTAGTCTTAATACCATATTTTTTCATCAAAACCAACTGCTGTATTTGGAATTTAGAAACATATTGCTTGATTGGAGATTGGATTTAATCACATGGTCTATGACATACCACAATAAAATAGAAAATACACACTGGTATTCACAACTTTACAAAAAATTATGAAGCAGAAATAGATATTTATTTCCTTGTGGTGTTTGTCAAAATGAATTGTTTGCAGCTTAAAAGTTTTATTTCGTTAATAGCAATGAATACTACTTGCAAGGTATAAAAAATTTATAGATTTTTTTTGGTTATATGGTAACCTTTCATTAATAATTTGACAGAGCAAATTTTTGTTCCAATTAATGTACAATAGAAGAAAAATCAAGCATTAATACTCTTAATTAAAAAAAACTTATTTCAAATCTAAATTTTTAAAAAGAATATATTATTGGTATATATCTTTAATGTTTATGAAATTATGTGTTTACAAAAACTCACTTTTAAAAAAATGTGATTGATATATTTCAAAATTTATTGTTATTTTTATTTCCATATGTATTGCTTAGTATAAATTTTACTGTAAAAATTTACTTAGAAACACATTTAACCTTAATGTGTTTCTAAGTAAATTAACACCATAATTAATCTTTTACAAAATTTTATTTAAAAGGTTAATTATGAATTGAATATTTTCTAATCCATAATATCAAGCATTGTACATATATAACATTGATTTATTCACTATGCTTTAGGATTATCATAACTTTTAATGCTAGTAATTTTTGTATGGATTTCATAAAATAGATTAATAAAAATTTTTAATATTTAGAAAAGATTCTACCAATTTGGGAAGAAATTGGACTCAAGGAATTCCTATTGAAGTGATACCAATGGCATATTGTCCAATTAAAAAACGCCTTGAAGCTTTAGGGGGACCTGCAGAGTTACGAATGGCTAAAGCTAAAGCAGTAAATTATTTTTTTGTCTTAGTAAAATCTTTTCTAACTAAATAAGTTCCATTTCTTGTTTCTGGAATAATTATCAAATTTTTTAACGATATAATCAATTATAATATTTTTTGATCAATATAAAATGAGTTCTCAAAATAAAGATTATTATGTTTTCAATTTAAAATACTATAGTAATTTTAATTATATAATTTTCCTATAAATATGAAACATTGATTTCATCCATTTTTCAAGACACTACAAATTTTAGTATTAACTTTCATCCATATTGAATTTAGTTCTCTTTCTAGTCTTCCATTCTTAATTCTATTTTTCTTAAATAATTGTTACAACCTCATTTATAAGGGACTTTTTAAATTACCCTTTTATTATATTTCTTAAGAACTAAAATACATAACTTTTTGCAAGAAGTCTCTGATCAGGGCATGTAAATTACTCAGTGCATAAATGAAACTTGTGTTTAATATTTTAAAAGCTATAACTATTAAATAATTATGAATATTATTAAATAATAAAATCAATAATTTATAATTTCTATTAAATTTTAATTATTATGGTAGCCAATGAACAATACTGATAAGTAAAGTGTCTGGTCAGTGTAAAATCGTAGGAAGGAAAGGGTATTTATTCAACAAATTAACATTAGGATCTTTCCTTATTGGTCAAATTATTGCTCTGTATATTCTATGATGAATTATGGGTACTACAAATTTTTGACATTCATTTGGTGAAATCGTACTTTTCCTTTATAGACTGTTGCAATTTTGAAACAATTGTAGATCCTTTAAATTTTATTCTTAAATTATTGAAAATATTTTCTGTCAGATTTGAAGACTATATTTATGACTTAAAAGGAGGATTTCCATCACTTTCTAGGAAAGTCTTTATTCTGTAGCTAACAACTACATTATCAGTTTAAAATCTAAAATATTATAAGTCATAAAATCATTTGTTCTTATCTAAGTACAGAAACTATTTTAACATTTCTTAATATATTTCAGGAATACAATAGGTCATAATTATACATTTTTTTTTTAACTAAAGATCCATAACTTTCACTTACTTTTAGCAAATGGTAGCTATAGATAGCAAAAAAATAAATAAATAAATAAAAGTTAAATACAGTTTTTCTCCCATTCATTTGCTTCCCAGCAATGATAATTTTTATAATAAGTTAAATGAATTTTTTTGTTGAAAGAGAAAAGTTTTGCTTATGTTGTTTTCAAAGTCAAATGATTTCATAATTTCATGATGCTTTTGACTTTGTGAAGCTTTTTACGTGAAAAAAATTTTATGCTATAAGATTTAGACTCTTATTTGATATTTTGACTACTCTTAAATAAGCTTATGTGATATCAAAATTACATAGTTATTATCAGTTAAAATGGTTTTCTGACCTTTTTCTTCAAGTTAATCCATAGCTGTTTACTTCAATGCAGATTTTTTTTTTTTTTTTTTTTTTTTAAATGTTTTTGATAATTTTTCTTACAAATGTTGCAAATACCACTTTACTATGATCTTGGCCTTTAGCACTACTTTTTATCACTGCCAAACTAGCAACTGAATGGTTAGTGTTGTGGGTCTCAGTTCAACACTTTCTAAATTCTATTCCACTTTGAATATGAATGTTTTTAATATTTTGAAATGTTGTTTAAATTGTCGACTTCAGTCAAACCTGTCCTCATTTGCCCCAAAACGACCATAATTGACAAACTAAACTATTTTTAGTTGCTGATGAATAGCAGTCAGCATAGGTGTATTAATCAAGCATCAATTGTGGAACTAATATACGGTTACATTTATTGGAATCTGAATGTGGTGCTGGTGTGGAATAGTTCTAGTTTTATGTTACATGCAAATTCCCTATATTTTATTGCCAATTGAACTGTAGTTAATGTGAGTGCATTTACCTAAATCGGTTGCAGGATGCCTTATTCAGCAATTTTTACTTAAATACCATTGAAGAAATTGTGATATAGTTTCTTGTTTGTCTGGATCATTTGAAACAGATTTACATTTATTTACCTGAATGCATTTCTGCAATCTATGTTTACATCTTGTTTATAATCCATTGTCCACAACATTTGTACTAAGCATAACAAGTAGGTATTATCGAAAATTGTGTTAAATTTATAATTTTAGATTATGCTTACTTGTTATGCATAGCTTTAGTTTACCATGAATATATATGTAAGGTTTACAAAGAAGGAAAGAAAAAAAAAAAACTGTTTAAACACATGTTTATCTTTAACTTGGAAATAAATATTCTTGGTCTTTTGAACATTGAATAAATCTGTATTATACCATCTATTTTAGCATTATCCTGATGGCTGCAATATTTTTCTGCTTTCTCCTCATTCTTTATATACCCTTGACTGCAGTGCTGTCAATTGTGATTAATTATTTCTTTTTTAATTTCAAAAATAGTGTTAAAATGTGGGTTGTGTTTTTTTTATGTTTGATTTTTGTTAATAAAATTTTGTTTATTGACTTATTGTTCTGACAACTTTGTTTTTACTTTACCCCAAAATATCAATTTGGAAAAAAAAAAAAAAAAAAAAAAAATTTAAAATTGTTTACTTAAGCACATATTCTAATTTTTTTTCAATAGGGTCCACTTGTTACTGACAATGGAAATTTTATATTAGATTGGAAATTTTCTTTGGAACATGTAGATTGGAAATCTTTAAATCAAGAAATAATATCTTTTCCAGGTAAATGAAACTTTTATAAAATTTGTATTCATTAAATCTTTTTCTAATATTGAATCGTTCTTATTTTCCTTTATGCTCATTTTGTATAGTATTTTTTGTTAAAATTTATTATTTCCCATATTTTTAAAAAATAGTTTAATTTTATTTAACTTATGTTTTTTTTGAGATTTTAAATGTTCAATTTGTATATAAATTTTTAATGCTTTTTTGAACTAGTAAATCATTGTTTTCTAGTTCAATTAAGAAAGAAATAGTTTGGCAATGAATACATAAATAATAAAATGCATCATATTTCACATTTAAAATCTCACTGAATAAAATTATTTGAAATCTTGGAGATTGTTAGGGAAATTTTTTAACTTATATAGTTGTTTTAAAACTTGACTAAATTAATGGTCACTTTTTTTTTTACAAGTTCTTAAGTAGCAAACTTTTTGCTATGTCTGATATATCTGTAATTATGACCTTTTTCAAAGTACACAAATGTTAAAATATTTAGTTACCTACATTTTTATTATTCATTTTTAAAAGTTTTATTCTTATCTGTTTTTGGTTATCTATATGAACTGTCAATTATATTGTTATACATCAGTATTTGTCCTAATTTGTTAGCACTTGCACTCTGATTGATAAAAATAATTACTTTTCTACTAATCTAGAAATTTTCTGGTATAAAAATTTAATTAAGTGTGTAATAAACATTTAATAAAATACATTTTTTTAATCAGCATTTAGGACAATTTATTGATTTCGTGTTAATAATGCTTGATTTATGTTTAAATTTAGTAATGTGTCAGCTATCAATGCAATCAAAATTCCTGATTATTCTTAAAAGAAGCTTTAGATCACATGGGAGAAAAGTAAACTTGGAACAAAAGAAAAAATTTGTTAATATTTTGCAACATTATATGTTTTATGTACATCTGCTGCTTAAGTAATATAATACAATACTGCAACTTCTTTTCTAACATCATTGAACTAGGCAATAACTGAAAAATTTAAAGGATGCATTGTTTTATTTTCAATTTAATACCATATTATTCTGAAATATTCCTTTCATTAAAATAAGCTCCTAATCAAGTTTTTTTTTTAAAAAAAGTTATTATACCTCAAAAAAACTTACTATGATTAAATTGCATACATTTTATGTAGACTTACGATCAATAAATAACATACTAAATCACACAAAATGCTTTAAAAATTTTACACTAATTCTTTTATTGTTTTTATTATTTCTAATTAATGTAAGTAATTATAATAAATTAAAAAGTATGATTTATATTAATTTATTCTGTATTATATTTATATATATGTGAGTATTAAACATTTGCATCCAGAATAAGTTATCCATTCTTGTAAGTGTTATTTTTGTTCATCAAGAGCAGTTTTCTATCTTGAAGGTTTTAGAAGAAATATTTTTAGTCCTAAACTTTTTTCTTAAGGCAATAGCATAGACCTTTTTCCAATTTTACTCCAAGTCATTTGAAATTTTGTTACTTGTGATAATTCAAAAATTATTCAGTTAAAGCATATGCATCAATATTTGATTAATTTGATATCCACAGAAAAAGGAGGAGAATCACTCAAGAAACTAATATTTTGAGTTAACATGATTAAATCAAAAACCTATTGAAATTGCCTTGTAATTATAGTTTGTTTTTTATTTCTGCTGAATTAAAACTATTTCATTTGTCTATCTTCATTAGTAAAATAAAAGGATTTTTATTACTTAAATTTGAAAACAAAATGAAATTTCTCATATTCTTAAAAGCATATTTAAAAAAATGCACTACCATTTATTTCAATAAAAAAATTTTATAGTTCTAATTTGTTATCTAAAAATAATAATTTTGCTCATCAAAATATGTATATAAATAATTAAAATATTTTTAGGTTCATTAATAGGACAAAAACAAAATAAATTTTTTCATGAGATATTATATTTCTAAAAATTTTAGGTTTCAGAAAAATACTGTATATTACTTAAACTAATTAACTTTAATCATAGTTTATACAAATTAGACTTATAGTGTAGGTGCAAAATTTATCATTAATTAATGGTTTCTTATACAAAAGGATTAATTAAGAATATTTTATAATTTTTAAAATTTAATTTTGTTAATGATAGATATTTAATGAAGTAAATGAAAGCTATTAAATGTAATTTTACATTTAATTGACATTTTCTGAATATTTCTGCTACTTATTCTTAAATATGCATATATCAAATTGCAAAGTTATCTAATGCATCTAAAATTTTATTATGCTTAGAAAAAATCTGAAATAATTTGTTTTTATCTATTGTCCTTTGAATTTAAAATTTGTTATTTTGTTTCTTCCATTGTAGGTGTTGTTGAAACTGGACTTTTTATTGATATGGCAAAAAAGGTTTATTTTGGTAAAGTAGATGGCACAGTATCAGTGAGACCATGACCAATGTTTTAAAATATATAAAACTATGCTCTTACCATGACCAGTATTCAGTTTTATGAAATTGTGACAGTATATTTATGTATCTTATAAATTTTATATAAAATAAATAAAAATAGTTTTTTATATATATATTTTATAATATCGGATCAATCATATTCGAATTAGCATTTTAAAAAATGTAGATTCACATATCATTTGCTTTTATATTTAAGCATTTAAAATCTGAACAATAATTTTTTGAATTTAGTTTATTAAATTTGAATGCTCTGATAACTCAGAATTTTTTTTCTTTCATTTGCATTTTTGTTATACAAGTTTTTGATAAATAGAGATTTTTTTTTTGTGTTTAAAAATATTTTTTTATTTTGACATTTTTCTAAATATATTCTGTTAATTAGTTTGAGGAAGGAAGAAAATAATGTTTTCAAAAATTCTATGTTGGTTAAAATATTCAAGTAGAAATTAATTTTTAATAATTCAATCAAGTTTTTAATTAGCAAAAGAATCAACCATTCCTTTTTCTCATATCTTACTATTTCACAGTAAATTATTTTTAGAAATATTCTAAAATCATCATTTTTGAAAAACAATTGAAGATTTTCCTTTTTCAAATCATTGTAAACTCTTTATGATAACACTTGCAGTTCCATCTCAAGGCAATAAACATTTTTTTTTTATTTTGACATCAAACTCATTTCATATATCAGTCCTTTAAATTATCTCTAGAAGTTATTGAACTCGCCATTGTTTTCTTCAATTTCCATATATGGGTATACTTAAATGTAAAACAATATTTGAAAAATGATTAAGTGAAAATTTCATTGATTGATATATTAAAAAAATTTTTATTTGCTTAGTAAAACACAGTTAAAAACCAGATACCTATGTTCTATTATTTACCATGTTGCTTGGTAATCATTTTAAAGAATTTCATCAATGTTGAACTAATGAAAAATTGCAATTACAAATTAGCTATTATTATGCATATTAGTGGCCATTAAAAATGCTGCATTGAAAACCAAAGACGCCCATCACAGGAAATTTCCTGATAGCTGAAACTTGCTGTGATATGTAAATTTAAGATCTTGTCAGTCTTCTGGATGAGCAAAGTTGACGTGTTGATATATGTAATTTATTGATTACATTATAAATATTTTGAAATCATGGAGTTCGTAACGTGATTATTTTAATTTAAAAAGTTGTTTCAGCTAGGTATTTATATATTGTTTAGTTCAAATTTAAAATTTAATTTATATCTAATTTCTCATTTTTTAGACTCAAAGAATACAGATATATGTTTTATTGGAAAATGAATTTTCATTGTATTTATTTATTATAAACAGGAAATTATAAGAAAACAAATTTAAAGTTTGAATGTAATGGGAAAAAATGTATTGGCATAAAATATATTATAAGTAAATGGAACAATAAAAATTATATTAAAGTATTAAAATAATTACAAACTTAAATAATTGAATGAATTTGGCTTTAGTATAACAATAATATATTTAATTTATAGAAATAATATGTTGAAATGAAATAATGCAAGGTTTGAAAAGTAAAGATCTTATCTATTAAAATATTTCACATTTAAAGTGAAATTATCTCTTTATTTTAATGTGAATCAAACAAAGCTGAAACAATCTGATAAGTAATTACTTTATAAAAATCAAACCCAGGAAAAGGACATAAGAAAAATCAAATTAAAAAGCTGTGATATTTTTTTCACTTATATAAATATATGTATTGTTTGTATAAGTGTGTATAAGAGAAATAACCATTACAATATATTTAATTATGACGAATTTATTGGAGATAATAAATCTTGTGTAACATGCAAGATGTGCAACACTTGTGAAAAAAATTCATATTGCCATCAATATTGCATTTCTGTTGCCTTCTCTTTCTGGATAAATAATGTTCAAATTTATCCAGAAAGCTCTGATTAAACCATTTCTTTTATCACTTTGTATTTAATGTTTGTAAAATTATCATCTTAATGTGGGTTGGGAAAGTTTTATTCAATTATAATATATTATTTATATTTTATTGCACAGTTTAAGCATGTTTACTCATTACTTCCCTGCGAAAATACTATAAATATATAGCAATTATCGAGAAATGAAAATTAGGAAGAAGTGTGTTTAACTTATATTTCACACATAAAATTAATCTACATCACTAATTTGCACCAAAGATAAAAGCAAAAAAAAATTTATTCTTCTATGGATGTCACAAGATTCAGTGATACCAACAGGCATTTATGATGATGTTGAAAGATTGTTTATCATGTGGATCAAAATAAGAAGTAAATATAAGGTGACACTATTAAAGAAAATGTTGTGTCAGAAGTAAAATTAACCTTTACTGATTTTAAAGAAGATATCATGATTTTTAATGAAATAAGAATTCAAATTAAATCTTGGCTGCTTTTAAATGCTTAAAAAGAGATATCCAAAACATTATATGGCACAAAGCGCAGATTTAAATGCTGTCTAGAATTTCTTTAGTATGTTAAGAAGCTTATAAATTCAGAGTTTCATTTTTTTTTATCTATTAATTATGATGAAATAAGTCTTTTCTTCTGGGGAGAAAAGTTCAACAGTTATTGGGCTATCAGTGAATAAAATATCACATTATTTTTTGTGGAAATACGAATGACTATTTGAAAATTAAAGCATTTCTTGTTGACTATTTGGACAATCTACAAGTTGTCAAGAAGTATTTAAAACCAGAAAAATCAAGTTTATCATGTGAGGATTCAAAAAGAAAATTCAGGTTACATATAATCTTTTATGTTAAATAGATCTTTTATGTTAAATGAAGTATTTTGCCATGTGTAAAAAAATACCTGCTTAAATTGAATTTGCCATTGTGTGTATTGTTTGTTATGGATAATGCTTTTTCATACCTTCCAAACCATACAAGATAATTCTGAAGTATTTAAATTTATCACAATCTATTTCTATTAATATTGTATTTTTGTAAGCTATGGATCAGAGGCAGAATAGTTAGTGCTCTAGCTTTAACAATTTGTGATTTTCTTTTCAGCTAAGTTTGTATATTTAGAGGGTTTTGAGACTATGCTATAGATCCTGGTCAAGTTATCTTTATAAAAAACAAAAATTGATAGACAGCTCAATTTATAGACCAGTAGCAATTTCAAGTTTCAGAAAGCTCAGTTCTAAAATGTTTTAAAGTTACCAAATGAACTACTTTTATTCTCAAAAAATTTTGAAAATATCACATTCATTTTACTCTTTGATTTAAGATGACTGATGCAAAGAACATTTTTAGAAATGTAGTTGAATATTTTAATAATAATTCTGTTTTCACATTCATGAAATATTAAAACAAAAGTTTTTAAATAATTTTCTTGTAAAAAAATAAAAAAATTGTAAATGAGAGCTTAGTTTAGACATTATAATAAATGAGAGTAATTTTTCCGGAATAAAACTTGTATTTTCTATTGATTCCTATAATAATTGTTTCACATTACAGGAGTGTTCAGAAACAAATAATGCTCGTTAAGAATGATTGATCTGCATTTCTATTGAAAGGGAGTTGATTCCTACAGTATTTATAGTTTTTCAATTGTGGTATTTATTATTCACATCCTCAATAACATCATCTTTGAAAGGTTTTAATTAAGGAGATACAGAAGAATGAAACTTCTAAAACAATCATCTTATCAGTATTGGGTTTGTTTCAATAATCACCCACATATAGCTGAAATATTTTTTTTCCAGTTTTCTCCTATTTAATTGAATTTTATTACAACACATATAATATTTAAATTGCTTAAAGATGCTAATTTCCAGTATTAGTGGATAGACTTGCAAAATTCCAATTTCCATGTCAATCGTTCATCACAACATTATTGTGGTACAATTATTAGTGGCTTTGAATCAAGAGTAAACAAAGGTATAGACACCTTGCGAACATTCCACTCAGCTGTAAACATCATTGAATGATATGAATGGACACCGAATAATACACTACAGTTTGAATCTGTTGAGATATGGTTCATCATGTGCCTGAGCGAAACACCCCTACCATGCGCACTATATACCTATCATCAAGTGAAGTGGTAATACAAGCTTGGTGCGACAGGTCCCGTTGGTTCCTTCCTGCAATCAGCAATAATAGATCCATATCACAGTTGCTTGGTTTTATCCAATACAATCATCAATAGAAGAATACAATCACTTTGAAGAATAATTTGTAATTTGTATAGACTATTATTCTATCTGGTCGAACTCAGTAACTTAAAAGAAAGTCACTCAATGTATTGTTTTCTATGAGGTATACATACACAAGATGCTCGAAAAACTATTGGTGTATCTCAAATCGGAATATATAGCGCTTTTATATCCATGATGTGCAGGCGCTGGAATGCTAATGATTTACGTAATTCAATGCAAATGTATGCTGTAAACTTCACATGATTTGCATGCTTTTTTCAGAGTGTTGAATTTTGGGTGGCCAGCAATGTGGATTCCTTCACCTGTTTCAGAACTGTAAAGAAATTTATTTTATCCTTTGAAAATCTTTCCACATGAATTTTTTTAAATATAAAATCTTGTTGAATCGTGTTAAAAATAAGCCTCAAAGCCTTTTCCTTAATTTCTTACACTCCATTTATTGATTTTGCCATTCAAAATTTTATTGTTTTTATAAAATTTTCTTGTATTCATCATATTTTCTTATCGAAGCAAAAATTGCCAAAGCTACCATGTGGATTGTTGTAAATTGATACTTTCACATAACTAATTTTCCTTATAAACTAATTCTCTTCAAAGTGAATGAGGAAACAGAAAAGGAATATTTTAAAAAAGCTAAATTATTTTCAAAGAATTCTAAATTTAAGAAAATGATTGAAGGTATTTTACACACGTTTTTCATTTTTGTCTATTTAGCAAATTGATTTATGAAACCTTTAAAAAGCTATTATCACTAGCATTTCTTTTGGAATTAAAATATCTTGAAAATTAATTAATTGATTGTCTTAATTACATTAAATTGATTGTCTTAAATAAAAAAAATAATAAATAAAGCTTTTACCATCTATAGTAAACATATAATTTTAATTAAGTATGGAAAACTTTTCTGTATTTTATAATTTATTTTTTTTTAATGACAAAAATATTTTAACACTCATTTAAGTGAAAATGAGATGTCATTTATCTCTTAATTCATAATTTTGATAGGAATTCAATTTCAGGCATTTTTTTTAAATATTATTAAATGTGTCTATATATTTAATTTTACCAAAATTTTAAAAATAATCATATATTTTGAAAATAGAGTTGTCGAAAGGGTCTTTAACAGGAAATGATAAGAATTTTGGCATGGTATATAAATATTTGTAACTTTGTTTAGTTTGCAAGTTATGAACCAACATTACATGGTTAATAACTTCCAAACTAAACAAAAATAAGATTTATCTAACTTAGTGAAAGACAGAAGGAAATGGACAGACTTTGGTGATTGCCATTTATTTCAGATGACCTCCATTGAATATACAAATTGCATGTTAAATCCTACTTAACAAGAAACATCTCGTATGTGAGCTTTAATTAAATGATGGGTGCAACATGTGTTATTAGCATTCTTTCCTCCTCACCACACTTGTAGTGGAACATAAGATAAAAATATTTAACGCGTATTATATAATAATTCAATAAAAAAATTCTACATCTACAATATATTATAATTAAAAAAAATATATATATTAAATATAGGAGGACTTGTGGTAAAAATATAGAATGTTAAATGATGGGTGCAAAATATAATTAGCACCTTTCTCTCCTCACCACACTAGTTATGGAACATAAGGTCTTAATAATATTTAACGCGTGCAATAAAAAATTCTACATCTACAATATTTATTGTTAAAAAAATATTAAAATTAGGAGAGAAAGACTTGTGATAAATATAGAATGTTTATTACCTAGGTAACGAAAACACAGAACGAATATTGCTTTTAACTGACAACGGATTTTTATTAGTAAAGGATATTTGGATCAACACTTGGTGTATCTCGTTAATTTAGGATTTCCATAGCTTAATGATAGAATCGCGTTTATTGCAGTGGGATGCCTCTTGTTTGATAGCAACTGCTGTTTAATGACCGGAAATGAATATTGTGTTTGTAAGTACAGCTATTGATGTTAGGATGATGAACCATCTCCTGCTGGGAATGTCGTTAAAAATTTTACGAAACTACTGTAGTTACCACCTGTTATAACACTTATGATTGTAGGCTTGGTACCATGTGAGGTTTTGTTGAAAGTTTTCAATTTTGGTATCTTATGGATTTAGGAAGCTCTAATTGTTTACTACGACTAATTCTTACTACGGGTGCAATCGTAGGGTTGCCATTTCTTTACGAGTCTGATTGGTTTGTGAGAAAAGCAGGACAGGTAAGTCTGTTACTTTTAGCCCTGTTCTTTTATTTCGTCAGATTTTTTGGATATTCACATATTTATAATCCTTGGTGGTGCATTCCTTTTGAGGCTATAGAAGCATTTACATATCACCCCATGCGGGTTGCTACAACGACATATAGAGCAGAACTTCTCCAAGAGATTTATTAGCTACCATTCAAGGTTGCGTTGGGGACTTTCATTATGGTGTCGGCAAACCTTATAACACTACATCATTTTATTTAGACAAAGAAAACTTCAATATAAAACTTTTGCTTAAATAGAATTTGAAGAAAAGGGCACACTTTCTATTACAGTTGAATGTATCAAAATTCAAGAAAAATAACTAACCAAAATATAATTTTGGGTTAGTTATTACTAACATAAAAATCAATTTTATTTTTCTAAATGAAAAGAATCTTATAAAAATACTAGTTAATTTATAAATCTATGAGCATTACATTAAATTTCGCGTTTCATTATTTTTGAGCAAATATTTTTAATTCAATAATTTTTAGAATTTGCTTAGTTACTTAAATTAGGGTAATTTTTATGTAATATATAAAATTGAATGTGCTGACTTAAAAAATGTTCTATTATGTATTAACTAATTATATAATTTCACTATTTTATAATGAGTATATGTTATTCATAGATAAGGTATAGTTAATAACTGCATGATTTTGTTTTTGGCAGTTTATAATTTTTATGTTGATCAAAAATATTGCATAAGATCACAGAGAGCACATCTTATATATAATAAATGATTTTAAATAAAAGAAGAATTGACAACTTATTCATAATCTTGAAACTTCGTTTCGGTAACATTATTCAATTTGCATGTTTTTTTTAATATTAGGTTGGGGAAAAAGTTATCCATTATTTTTTCGGTAGACGTCTGTAGTGATCGCTATCTCGTGAGGTATCTATCAAACAATTTCAGATTTATGCTCGTTGGAAAGGTGACATTTGACACTAAAATATCCTCTTGCGGTTTTTTGTTTGATTAATTCGGTTACGAGTACAAGGTTTCAAAAATGGAAGACAACAAACAGAAAATTCGATACATTTTCGTTTTTCTCTTGTAACGGCGAAAAAGATAGCCGGGTGGCTAAAATTGTGAAAGGTGCTTATCGTCCTATATAAGACTGTAACAACCAGTTACATACAATTTTTGTTTCGTCGATTCCGTATGGGTATTTGGATGCTAAAGATGCACCTCGCATGGATACAACATCGTCGAGAATGTCAATAAAATATCAAAAATTATCAAACTTGTCAGCAGTCGTAGCTTTGCACAAGACCTAAAAATCTACATGAAAACTGTTTTAAAACTTTTTACAAAGCGAATCTGAAAGAAGTTACAAAATGTTCATGTAAAAATAATGGATTTCTTTTTCCCCAATCTAATATTACCCACTTTAATATTATATTTTATTATTACATTAATTATATTCCATACCACTTTAATATTACATATTTTTATATATTTTTTAATATTACCCACATTTGATTCGCAAAATATCTCAATTATATGTGAAAGCGTATTGTGTTTTTGTTTTTTAATTTTTCCTAATTGTAAATTTTACATATTAATATAAATGAATCTTACTTATCAATTTAAAAAAGACCCTAAATATTTGCTGTAAAATTATGCAATATTCTTTAGCAAAAGTTTGATAATTGTCATATGACAATATTAGACTGTTTCTAATGTAGTAGTAAAACTGTTTCTTCGATAGCTCGTGGATCTGGAAGCTTTGCTGGAGGTACTACAATGCGTTAATTTGGAGATTGCCTGGCCGTCAAATTTATGGGTATAGCATCTGATGCAATGCTAATTGTTTAAGGAACATTTCATTATGGTTAGCTTCAGAAAAGAGGAAGAAGGATTAAGAAAAATATGCTGAGGATCACATTATCGAGCTATATTTGGAGCAGAGAACTCCATTTAGTAAGCAATACCCTAAGACGGTCCTGTACAGGTGTAGGAAGTGGTTGACAGGCTGTGATTCCACGCCAAACATGCTCTATCGGATTCAAGTCTGGTGAGAATCCAAATAATTCCATATGGGTGATATCCTACTATTGAAAGCAGTCGTTGATGAGGTTCAAACGAGGAAGAAAGGCGTTGTCATCCATAAACCCGAATCCAGCATCCGCGGCACCCCTAAACAAACGAATATGTTCTCGAATTATATCCCGATGAATATAGCCTGTCTTAGTTTCGAAGTGAACGTGCAGATCTGTTCTGAAACGCAGTATAATACCTCTCTAAAAGACCGTGAATTGTCGAAGAGGCGTCTGGGAGTTTTTAGGTCTAAAAACTCCCCACCACCGTAATTTTGGACTTCAATGATGTTGTCTTAGTAATACTATGGATACCTACCGCTTTCCATATAAACATTTGACGTGAACCAGACTGCAAGCTAAACCTTGACTTGTAAGAAAACATAACAAGTCCATTGTGATGTTCTCTGCCCACATTGCTTAATTTCTACTCCAGGCGAACCGCTGGCTACATTAAGTTGCCTGTAGATGAGGAACACATCTGACAGGCCTGCGAGGAGATAGACCATACTGTCCCAAACGTCTGACCATGGTTTACCTTGAAACGTTCGTACCTGCAGCTGAAGAGCAGGCGACAGGTCCGCTACTGGTCCATATGTTTTATTATTTGTGAGTACTGACAAATACCGGTCATCATTCGGCGTTGCCACTCAGTGATGACCTGTACTGTTACATCTATTGACATTTCCATTGCCTTGAAATCGTTTTCACAATCTAGAGATGACACTTTGGGTGATTCTGTGTTCCTCGGTTACTGCTTACTGCCGCATTCCAGGCGCCCGATAATTCTATCACGTGAAACATGCGTCCCTCTTTGTCATACCTTTGCTATCATGGCACTGAGTGCAATATGGATTGGCTGTGAATACATTTCCTTCTTTACCACAGATCTTTATATACTTCCCTCTTACACTGTCTCATTATGGCGTACGCTCTGTGTCATCAGGTGCCTTCCTGTAATTTGCATATAATGTTTGAGCATGTATATATATTTCTATAGGTGGCATTTCTCCTTTCACGTTCGATTTTCCAATGCTTTCGGATATCTTTAATTTATGGATATATGTAAAAGGATCTTGTGCCATAAAATCGAACTAATCAACTAATAATGGAACAATAGATTTGCAATCATTTGACCGCATTTCATAAATCGTGCATTTACAGCCATCAAATGAAAAGCTTAGAAATGCTTAAAAATATGTATGATACTTTGGAGTCTAGTATATCCGGTTTGTTAATTTTGTGTGAACTCTCGGTTATAATGTTCCTGGCTGGGATAATTTATAAATTTTTTTACCTTACAGCTCACACTTTAGATCTTGTTTGAGTAGATTTTACACATAGCTTTTTTTGTATGTAGCATTGATTATTTTTCACTTTATTTTTTAAAAACTAGTGTAAATACGATTTAGATTCCATCTGAAAAATTTTGGTTTACAATTGTGTTCAGGTTAAGCAAATACATTTTATTAGTAACTGCAATTAATTGAGAAACTAATTATTTTTTTGACAATCTGCTTAAACTAAATATGTTAATTCTTACTCTTCAAGCATGCCTCTCAAATTTATAATAAATAATTTTTAGCTATTAAATTATATCCGTTGAACATTGAATTTAAATACAAGTCGGACAATAATCTTCCTATTTAATTATTGGTTCTACTTAATAATTTTCAAAAATATATACAAAATTTATGACAAACCATATGTCTTGCTTTTATAAATAAGAAATTGAAAATTTTAAACATTTTTTTCAGTGATTCCAAAGAATGAAACTAATCTTAAATGTGATTCTCGCGCCTGTTGTTTTGCAAATTATTATTATAAAAGTTAACATATTCTGTCTATTATTTTTCTTTTGACTCACAGAGTGCTTGAATTATATTTTTTGACCTTTTTTTACGGAGAACATAATTTATTCATTTGAAAAATGTTTTAATTTTATTACTTTAGATGTTAAACACTCATTAAAACATTTCTTATTAAGCTCTTTTTTTTAAATTTAGAATTCCTATCCACATCCGTTTCTTTTAATTTTCTTTTGCGAAAGAAATTGGTCAGTGTTTTATCTGTGATGCGTTGACTGAAATAAATTACAAGACAATAAAAATATTGTTTTGAGTCTTTCTAAAACATCATTTAAAAAGTTATTACTCTTAAAGGAGAAAAAAAAAGTAAAAGATTGTTTTAAATTATAACATTTTTTTTTATATGAGTGAGTGGGGGGGGGTAGTTGGAGGAAGCACCATCAAGCATGGAATTAATATAATGCTGAAAGAGAAGATTTTCCCTATTGCTTCATTTTATTCGGATAAATGCCAGAGGGGCATTTTCCAAGACTAAATGCAATCACTTTATTCAAAAAAGCTGGAAGAGATGTAAAAAAAAAATAAAAAAAAATGTACAACAAATATTAATGGAAGTATAATTTTCACGATGAATGATTTAAAAAAAAAAAAGAAATATTTCTTGGAAAAAAGGAAGGGGGGAAAGAGAGAAAAAAAGTTAAATAATTAAAAACGAAGCAGGAGCAAATCGTTAAAAGGCGAGTCAAAAACTGCACGCAGACACTTAAGCCATTGTTAAGTAAGTCTCTGAGCTATCTTATGCTAAGCTAATTAAATACGCTTGAAAACGGTCATTACCTTACTTGGGTCTCGTCCCAATTAAGTCGACTCTTAAAAGATTTCAAGCTTTTCAGACCAATTAGCTCGTCCGTCTGTCTTTTCCCAAATGTGCCCTCGCTTCTTGATGCATTTGAAATTTCACAAGGGCCTTCCTTCGCTTCTCGACCCATAGCTTCTCTTTCACCTTCAAGGCATGAATTGGCGAATTAGCGTCCCCGCCAAGTTTTACAAATTCTAAAGCCTTGCTCATAATGAAAAAGGATTGAAGTTTTAAGAGTTTGGCGGTTGGGTCTATTTTATATGTATTTTTTTTTCTAAGGAATTTATATTTTCTTTTTCCTACTCTTTTCCTCATTTAGCTATTGTCATCAATATTTTTATAAAAGCTTTTATTTGACTCGATGTTCTTTGTTAAGAGCTTTGTTTTTCTTCCTTTTCCTCTAGTGTCTCTTCCTCATTCAAATATCAATTAATCAACAAGACTTGCAAAAGGGAAAGAAGGGAAAATGTAATTTATTTCCGTATCCCTTTACTTGGAAAAATAACACTTTTAATGAGCTCTTTGAGCAATGAATTTATCATACTTTTTGGCTTAATTTGACGTCATTTTTGAGTTAAGTTGAGAAGTATAAGCGAAATGTAAGGAGATAAGCTACCCAATTTTTCATTATTTTGTTACTTTTAAAATTACTGAAATCACTAAGTCCTTTAGCCTAATTCACATCATCTATATCACGAGCTTATGCCAACTTCACTTTTTATATTTCATGAAAAATTATCGCTTATGAAATTTAATTTTTAAAATGTGTTTTTAATAAAAGTGTCACATCAAATAGCTAAACTGATAACTAAATCAAATAACATTGAATGTTAGTGTGGAGAAATTTATTGTTCAATTTTCTTTTTGATATTTCAAATTTTAATTATTTGAAATAGTTATGTAACACAATAAAGCAAAATTTAAAATTTATACCTATAGTAGGTCATTAAAATATCCTTAAGTAAATGAATTGATTCAAATATTAAAAATATCCATTAACAATCTTATAAATTAAAAAAAAATATTTTTGAAAAATAGAAAAAAAAGATATCTATAATTTGGGTTTCTGATTTATTTTTCCTGGAAAATATTAATTTCGGCAAATTCTTAGGGAAATTACGTTTTGTGACAATTATTTAATATCTCAGGAATGAGAAATAGTGTTTGATATAATTATAAGGCATTCCAAATGAAAACTTTTATATTGCCTTGTATTTTCCTGTTAATCAAAATTCTAAAATTTTCCCATTTTCAGATGTATTTTACCGCTATATGATTCTATTTTTACACGCTTGATATTTTAAATTGTCAATGGACTATGGAGAATTCAAAATATACTCCCTTTTTCTGAAGCGGAGATAATCTTAAATTTTTCAAATCAGAAACAAATTTTAAAAAATTGCAAATACTTCAAATTTTTTTTCCAGAACAGTGAAAAAAGTTAAGTCCTTTTAATAAATGTAGTTAAATTTTATTTAAAATTATCTCATATAAGCTGTCATCGTCACTAAGTTTTGTTTTTAGCTGTTTTACGAATGAAAAACTTCTAAAATTTTATAATTATAAATAGAATTATTGATTACAATAAAATTAAAAAATAATTTTTTTCATTCAGTAAAAAAAATTTTTTAAGAGTAAAATAACACGAAAAATTTATTTATTTACAAGGAGTAAATGATAATGAAACAAACAGATTTGATTATGTCAAAAAGTGATGATAAATCAAGATGATTCGAATAGGATTTTTAGAATGAAAAGTGGTAATTGTTTAAAAGTTTGTTGCAATATAAATTAATGTATATATGTTTTCGCTGGTGTTTTTTTTTTTTTTTTTTTTTTTTTTTTTTTTTTTTTTTTTTTTTTCCTCAAATTAGGAAAAGAAAGCATTGACAATTTATTAAGAAGAATTTTCTGAGACTGGATTAAAGTTATGAAAAACTTATATAAGATTCGAATCAGGGTTTTTTTCCAATGTATACTAGATCCGTATTTATAAAAATTTGAATGCTTTATTTATTTTCGGATTATAATCCATATTCCTAACGCAATTCGGAATAATCAATGTAGAAAATGTAGTTCCAACATGTGAACACATGATTTATCCTTTGGTAACGACCCCCTTGTTACATTCAACAAATATAAACAACGCTAATTCAAAGGTAAGAAAAAAAAAAGGAAAGCAGGAAAAGAATGGAAAAGAAGATCCACCAGAAATCCCAGAAATCTGAGAGTGACAGAGCAAAGAACTAGAAATAGGCGTAACCCAGGAGAGGGACTTGTCTTTTCTAACTTCACCACAAGAACTCAATCTTAACAAAAGGAGTAGGAGACAAAGTAAAAAAAAAAAAAAATCTCTAAATGCTCCCAGGAATTGATAGAGCATTTGAAGGAAGGTAATTGGCTGAGATGGAGACGCTTGAGGGGGTGGTGAGGGAGGAAAATAAGTCTCCTTTCATCCCTCCCCTCAGCGTCCGTGACAATTAAGGGCTATCATTGGCTCCTCGTTACCCAAAACCGTAGAGTAGTAGGATCAAAGTGGAAATAAAAATAAAGAGCAAATAAATGGGATCGTGACTGGATCTCTTTTCGCTGATTTCACCTTTCTGCTGAAAGTTTCTGATGTATAAAAAAATATATCACCCAAGATTGCAAAATGATGTTTAAAATTATATTAAACGAAAGAACAAACAATGTATTTGTAGTTAGATACTTTAACAATGTATATGTACTTCTGGCCTAGATATATCTATAAATCACTTGTTATGTATGC
>JAPDSC010093987.1:15180-56204 GCA_026290005.1 Latrodectus geometricus | reverse complement strand
ATTTATTGAATCAATTTCTTCTATTTAAGACACACATAGGTCATTTTCAAAAATACACTTGAAAGTAATCCCATTTTTAGAAATTCTAACAAAATCTAGATTTACTTCACACACTATTCATATAAATATTCAATTGTAACTTTTTTAAAATGTATATCAAATGTCCCGTGCTTTTATATATTTTATTCAAATATTTCGGAATATAAAATTATAACGAATAATACCAATAACTTTTAATTTCAAAAATTTAAAAATATTTTCTATAAATGGCAATTAAGAGGAAAACATAAATGATTAAGTCTGGAAGAGTAACATTATTTTACTTAATATAAAAGAAAATTTTTTTAAAAATATTTATTTACATCATAACTCGTATGCAAAAATATTCTAAAATTTAAAAGATTTTTACGTACTTTCTTTATTTTCTTACATATTATTATCTAAAAAGTGTATGATTGAATAAAGAGCAATTTAAAAATAAAGCAAATTGAAGCATCTATGAGATTGTGTAAACTCATTGGTCCTTTATACCCTTTTTCTAAGTAACAGTTTAATTTTTGAATGATATTCTTATCGTTAGCGATATTGATATTTGTGTAGACAGTTTATTCTGTATCTTAAGTGGACTTATGCTATATTCAAAATAATAGAGAATATTTTTGAAAAATTTGAATAATTTGATGAATGAAGAAGTCATATAGGGAAATATTTTGAATATTATTCTAGGATCAATGTCTTCATCACAAAGTAGAATTATTTATTATCATGCAATTAAAAAGAAGTTAAAAAAAAACATTAGCAATAAAAAAATACTATACTAGTTTCTGTTAAAAGCTTTCATAACTTTACTCATTTTTAAGATTATGAAAGAATGTAATCTAAAAGCTTTCGTAAGAGCCATCAGCAGTGCATGAAATTGATATATTTGATGGAATCATTTGAAATAATTCAGATGAGCTTTGCTCATTTATAAACTCTATATAATACTGTTTTTTGAATAAAAACAGAAAAAAAAATTTTTCAATAACAATACGCTCGAATTCTATTCAAAAAATTACCTCTTTTTTTGTGAAATATTGATCGTATATTTTAAATCATGTAACATTGATGGAAAGTAATCCATCAATGTATTCTTAATTAAAATTATCTTTTTAAAACAATAAAAGTTAATTTAAAGCATTAAAAACATATATAGAAATCATTAAAATTATAGTAAAGGCAATAAATATCAATAATACAATAAAAAAAGCAATAAAAATCATTATTCATATCTTTTAATAAATTAATATAACGATAAGAAGATACATTTTAGTTAATTGCATTTAACAAGTGATACTATCTACTCTAAATCCGTAGAAATCAGTGTTGTTGCCACTACATCAGATGATTTGTAACGCTTGAGTTCTTACCCTTAATTGCCATCCCTTCTTTGGAAATACATTTCAGCAAGGCAACGAAGAAAGTATATAGTTTGGATTGTTCAAGTAAGACTTAGTGGCAATGGTTTACTGATAGAACGGGGTTGCTCAGAGCCAAAAGTCCCTCATTCGATCAAAGTGGCTATTGAACAAAGATAAAACACGTTTTCTTCATTTAAAATCACACTGAAGATGCGCAGTTTGTTACTTTTTTACACGTATGCGATATTTATTAGCAAATTTTCTACCTCTGTCAAAGTCATATTATAATATATTGATATTTATTTCTAATAAATATTTTTCATATATAAAGCACTACAATAATTTTTCACACGACAAACAAAATTTTAATAAAATGTCCATATGAAAAACCGAATGTACGATTTTTTTTCATTTGAAAACACATTGTAGTTCCACTGCTTGCAACAATTTACAGGAATCCGATGAAGACTAAACATTTCTATATCTCAGTGTCTATTTGCTGTCAGGTAAATTTCCTGGATATATCGTGATGGCTTTTATATATTGCAATTGTGAAGGCTTACAATGTAATTTAAAATTCAGTGATAGTAAAATTTTTAAAAATTTATGATAAATGTGAAATAGGAGATCTAATTTTAGGAACTTTTGAATAATTTGAAAAATTACATAATTTAATCAATATTCTTTTTTAAAATAACAAATGAATGCCGTGTGTAAAATAGATTTTACTATGAAGAAACGTTACTAAAATTTCATTATAAATACTACTTCGATACGTGAATAACATATTTCATTTATTTATTCTTATGAGTTGTATAAATCATTTTCTTTAAAAAAAGTTTGGGAACTGCATAACTAAAAAATTTGAGTCTAATTTTAAATTATAAAATGGCTTTAAAAATTCTATGAGAATTACCAATTTAATAAAATTATATTTCTATGTAAATTTAGAATGCCTTTTAAGCGGTTTTCGTTAGCTCATTGTGTAGTTTTCATATTATAAGTATTATAATTTTTAAAGTGAAGAGCTATTGAAAGGAAGAAATCCTTTCAAAGAACTTCTATCGGTATTGTCATATTAGCATAAATTAGCATAAAAAATACAAGCTTTAATGTAGGATATTAGTTATTTGTTACGTGTCTAAATATGTTTAATATATTAAAGTCTGTTTTATTATCTATAAAAAGCATCAAATTTTAGTTTAATTTACTAATACTGGTAATAAAGGTTGAAGTATTTATTTGTAAATAAATTGAGATCACTTTTCCAGATACCAATCGAACATTAGAACTCAAAAAAATAAATAGCAATATTTTTATAGCATTTAACTATATGCATTAATGGTTCTTTTTCTTTTTGAGTGAAAGTAAATTTCTGATAGATAACTGTAAAAATAATTCAATGTATTTAACAAATTATTTCTTAAAACTAAATTTTACACGTCATATTTAAGTCCGTCAATTTTATTTCAAGACAAATATTTTAATAAATTAAGTGAGAAGTCATGCAACTTCCCAAAAAAATAACTGTTGCAACTCGTCATATTCCACATTTTATAGAATTCCTTAAGCAAGGCGATGGAAGTTACAAATTCACAGGAGTTGATGGCAGGGCTCTTCAAACGATCTTAGATTCCTTAGCCATTCCTTACGAAATCATCATACCAGAAGATGACGCTTATGGTACAAAAGGACCTGATGGAAACTGGACAGGTTTAATAGATCTTCTACAAAGAGACGAAGCAGATATGGCAATGTGTATTCTCGCACAACAATCCGATATGCTGGAAGCTGTGGATTTCAGCGATGCATACCATATAGGATATGTGACATTTGCTCTTAGAAAACCCAAAACGTTAGCCATGGCTAATGAATTTCTTTATGCTTTTTCGCCAACAATGTGGTTCTGTTTAATTTTTGTACTCATGTTGTTTTCAACATTTTGTTATTTTTTCTTGGATAAAAAATATACCATTGCAAACTTGTTCTTGCAGATGGCAGCTTCCCTCATGAAACAACCCATGGACTTTAAAACTCAGTCTTTGAAATATAGACTTGTGATTGGATCTTGGTTGATATTTGCCTTAATTATTTCATTTGGTTACACTCAAGTTTTACTGTCCCATTCAACCATACCATCAGGAAGCAAAAACTTTAAAAGCTTTTTAGAACTGTATCATGCTGTTGAGAACGGAAAAATCCGTTGTTACTTACTAGATAATTCGATACTTGATGAATTATTTCAACATTCACCGCAAGGTTATGTTAGAAAATTGGGAGAAATGGTCAGAAAAAATCAGTGGTATATAGAAAGATCAGTTCCAGCATATGTGAATATTATCAATGAGGGAAATGTGGTCATTTCTGGTGACTTTTTTCCAAGTTTCACGTTTGGAGACAGCTCTAAGGATGAAATATTTATGTCTGATGACACTTTACAGTTGGCGTTCTTATCTTTATTCTTTAACAAGAAATTCTGCTGTAAAGAGCGAATAAATCAAATTATAGGTCGAATTTGGAATGCTGGATTGTTCCGCCAGTCCATGAATTTTGAATCTTTCCTGGTGAGTTTGAAGATAGAAAAAAAACCTGTACAAATTGAAAAAGTTCCTCCTATTGTTGCTGATAATATATACGGAGTTTTTTTAATATTATTGACGGGTTATTTACTGTCCTTTTTAATTTTATTAATCGAAGTCATTCATTTTAAAATTAATAGGATAAGAAAAATCTAAATGCAAGTGTATAGCTATTATGTGTGTTCCGAATGTATGTGCTTATTATGAAAGTGCTTATTTTTTCTGTAATTTCTTCAGTTCGTTTGCTATTTATAGAGAATAAGTGCATGGTATAAATGCATTGTACCCACATAGTACTATATAAGCAGTTAATAAATATATTTATGATACGCTTATCACCATCGCATCATAATTTGCTTTATTAAGTTCCTGTTAAATTCAGTTTCGATCTCAAC
Source organism: Latrodectus geometricus (assembly GCA_026290005.1). Classification (NCBI taxonomy): domain Eukaryota; kingdom Metazoa; phylum Arthropoda; class Arachnida; order Araneae; family Theridiidae; genus Latrodectus; species Latrodectus geometricus. Next base: position 51,830 of record JAPDSC010093987.1, on the reverse strand, counting down.
TCAAATTTGCATGTAAAAATTCATGCTTATTAACAGTTAAAATAATTATTTTTGGTTTTGAATTTTTTTTTATATAAGCGTTTAAGCACTTATTCCTTATCCAGATTGATGAGAAAATTCTAAATTATGGATGAAAAGTTTAAGACATTTGTGTAAGTAATTTAAATAATTTTAAATTAATATCACAATTAAAAAAAATTGAAATCACATAAATAGGGCATGATATTAAAATGTAATGTCAATATTATATTATTATATAAAATACTTTAATTTCATGTAATAATCCAATCCATTATGATAAATAATATGTATTAATCCTTTTGCGAAAAGAATTAAGCCTTGAAATTAAAAATAACCTTAAATAACTTATGAATTATCCGACAAATGACTTTGATAAATTTAAAGCTAATAACATATTCTTACTTAATGACCTTTATTATTATTATATAACATCTATTTGATAAGTTTATAATATTAGTTCTTTATTTTAGAAATCCATTTTTTTGAATTGAAATACAACTGTTCTCGGTAACCAACAGTGTTACGATGTGTTTAATATTTAAATAGATAAGAAAAGAATGAGGTTTATGTTGATAAATAGTTTCGATTATTTGGTTTTTTTTTTATGATTCTATAATACTTTATTTAAAGAAAGTGCTTATAGAGGAACTAATAATTCAGGTGTTAATAAGAATTAATAAAAATTTCTACAAAAATTTACATAAATTTTTGTTAAATATTATTTAATCAAACTGAGTTTAAGATCTTAGGTATTTTTGTTTGCAATTACAATTCGTAAAAATTTAAATATTCAAACATGTTATCAATGAATTTCATAACTCACGTTAACTTTCATTCAAATTTCACATTCCCCAGTAATGGATAAAATTTTCAAGATGGAATTTCAAAACAATGAATCATACTTTTTAATAAAACTTCAGACGTGGATATTTTAAGCTATTCAGGATCAATTAAAATTATAAATTCCGATTAAATAAGTCATGGAGTGAATAAAATTATTCATTGGATTATTAATAAGCCAAAATTAACGTAATCATTAGAATACATAAAATTAGGAATAAATTTGCCAAAAATTGTAATTTTCACAAAAAAAAAGTTACGACACGACTTAAGGAAATTAACTTTAAAATGTTAGTGATTACTTTTAATTGAATATTTATCTTCTGTGAATTATAATAAATTTTCTAAACTCTTTACAGTGTTAGTGTAGAATAATGACCAGTTGTAATTCAATTTCTCAATTCATTAAAAGAAATATTCTGAAACATAATTAAATTTCATTGCTCCATATATAATTTTTATAAAAATATTTGTTGTTGTTTCTAATGACACTTGGCAATGCCAAGCCCACCCGCCAAGAGGCTAATGAAGTCAGGGGGAGAGCATCTTCCGTTTTTGACTAGAGCACCCTCATACGAAGGCAGAAGTACGACATTTGGATCATAGATGGCAGCACCATGTGAATCTTCCAATTTAGAGATTGAAACCAGTGAAGACCCAAAGCCTGGATCCAACCACCCCAGAGGTATTAATTTGGAATGGGATCTTGAGGACATTGCGACCCGGCAGATTTTACGTGTCCCAGTCACCATTAGTGAACACGACGGATCTTCGGCTAAGGCGGCATTCGAATTCACAACCTTTTGGTATCGAGAACGACGAGCTAACCAACCAGGACACCGTGGCCTCATAAAAATATTTACTATCTTTATATGCATTTAGTTATACATAAACAATTTTAATAATTTCACTGAGACAACAGGAAGAAATGCAAATAACATTTATATTTATGAGCACCAAGGCCCCAAATTAGTGTTCTTTTGACAAAAATATGCATTAAAATTCTTCCAAGTTTATTTTTATATGAATATATAATAAAAAAACAATTTATAAAAATTATAAATTGTTATTATTGTTTCAACCCTTTATTTTTGGTGATACTGAAAAACAATAAAATAGCGTATGATTCATACTTTTTATCTTGCTTTTATTTTGAAAATAACTCATATAAAATAATGTTTTAAATGATAAATAAAAATATTTAGATTTAAATATTTCAAAATTTTAAATTATTCAAAAGTTTACATTATATTTTTTTATAAAAACATTATCTGTATCTCGTTTCATAAAATTTTAATATACAATTAAGTTCATAGACAAATCAAATGATGGCTAAAGGCGTTATTTTCTGCTTCCCTATCAAGAAATCAAAATTTATTCTTTAAATTCTTTAAATTATTCTGAAAATAAAAATATTAAAAATTCCGAACCGATATTTACTCTTTATGTCCAATTACTATGTCCAATATTAATCACCAAAAAAATTAAAATATTCATCATACGAATTAATTGATTAAGAGTGGAGGTAAATTGTGATACAATAAATGCATATTCTTTAATTCACACACTGAATCACAAAATATTTATGACTTTTAGAGATTCAAAACATGGAACAAGAAGCGATGATGTACTTCTTCAATGTATCGTATTTTATCTTTCAGAAATCATGACGTGAATACACATCAGAAAAAGATAATATCTCTAATGTAAACAAAATGAGCGCTATAAAATAAACAATTACTAAAATTATATTTATAGAAAATATATTCATTCATTGATACCAAAATCATAAACTATCTTGCAGCACACTACTATTAATTAAAGGCAATTATTATCAGTAATTAAAATATATTATATATTTGTTTCCCTAATATAAACATACATAAAAATATAAATTAAATTTTTCAGTGTATAAAATAACTGAAAAAATAACGTTTAAAAATAATCGCTACAATTTAATTAATTGAAATGCTTTTTAATAATAGCATGAAAATACTATCGACACACATTTTTGCGAACCTTTAATTTATGTGACGAAATTCTTATAAATTTATTTTTACGTTTAATTGACACTCACGTCTAATTTGCACTCATGATTTTACAAAATAGTGACTGATCTCTAAAATGGTCTCTTAGACGCCATGAAAATTTTAATTCCCATTTACGAACATAAATTTTAAAATTTCTCTTTCTTGAGAACTCATTTTTTTATAAAATTAGAGTGTGATATAAATTTTAATCTAATTTTCTGTTTTTCATTATTTTATTTTATTGCTAAACTTTAATTAATATTAGTCTTCAGGAATTGCCAATCCTTCACATTGTAGATAATCAGCTGCCCTGCTGATGTTGAAATTTCTAAATCTTTTTAAGCTCTTCGTGTTAAATTTTTTTCAATTTACCCAACTTTCGACATACAGCCCATATATCAGAATAAAATCAATTACTTTAATTACAAGTACTATAAGGTATTTTTGCAAAGAGAGATCATGGCTAGGAATGGCCATTTGAAAGTAAAAATAGTCAGAGCAAATGCACTTATCAATATATGTTTGGAATGATTTGGTGGTGGAAAACGACATATAGATAATTTTAACATGCAGACCTTAAGACCAAAAGTACCATACCTGAAGAAAACTGGAAAAACTTTTTTGTCAACTTGAGTGAAATTTAGCTACTCATCCACCAACAACAGCAAAAATACATGACTTTCTGTTAAAAAGTTCATGGTTTCATATCCAACCGTTGGCTCTGCTGTTTGTAGCATTTTGGAATGTATTTTAAGCAGTAGGTTTGGTGTATTTACATGAAATGTACACAAATATAATCATTGAACCACAAAAAAAACAGTACAGTTCTGATAGATACCTTTTCCCTATACCAGATACGTTTTTAAATCTAAACTTAGAAGGACCCAAAAATAAATTTAAACAAGTAGATCTTCCCTGCAAATTCTTTCTTTCAGCTCAAGTATATACTTTGCTAAACGTTTCCTAAAGGATGAATAACTCTCTATTAGTCTTGAGGTTTTGGACAGAAGTACAACACATTGGAGTACATGCTGAAGTTTATCTTTTTCAAAAATATTATTATGTGCCTTAGAAACAGTGACCAAAATATCAGATAATCATTTGGTGCACCCAAGAATTTCAGCTGCAAACGGGGCATCTGAAGCAAACGTGTTTTTTCTATTGAGTCAGCTTTTGATGCGGCAGAATCCTTATTAATTTTTATTTCGAGTTTCATTAAGCCAATAATTAAAGTTGGTAATCCCTACCTCTTATAAAAAATCATCTTCATATTCTGACTCTTCAATTTCATTCTCCAAAAGTGTTTCAAATATTATATCTTGTGCAGAGGTTTCATCTAAGAACTGCTTTTAAAAAAAGATTTTTTATCCGATATAATGTCTTCTTTGGTCTAAGCTTCTTCAGCATTATACCAAGCAGCAAAATATCTTGGCTTCATATTGGCTAATCGTGGCATTCCCTTAGTCCATTATTAGTGGCCAATGGATCCGTCAATCTTGGAGAGTCTGCATTTTGTTATATTAAGCCAATCAGGAGTGCTATATCCAAACTTAGCCCATAATATACCACACTTGGCTGTCAAAACTAATCCGATCCAAATAGACAAAATGGGATTAATCTTAGTGCTTCTTATAAATTTGTCTGCATTTTATAAAGCTCATATCTTAATGAAAAAAAAAAAAAAAAAAGAAAAGAAAGAAAGAAAGAAAGAAAGGATCTTATTCTGAATGATTGAATTAAAATAAGTTATTTTACATTATTCCAATACATACCGAATTTTATTTTCCATTTAAAACTGTATTGCTTATTAAAACTGTATCTTATATAAGTAAAATGATTGTCGTAATTAATATATAATATTTTGAATTCCATATTTAAAAGTTATCACAAGTGATAAATTATTTGTTATTCTTCTAAGCAACTTTCAAATAATTTAAGCAATTTAAACAAATTAAAAATTGTGGCTATTTGATGAAATTGGAATTATGAAAAAAAAGGAGGGAAATACGAATAAGAAAATATTTGCAAACTTACCAATTTTGAATACATGAATACAAATTGCTTCCATTTTGAATATATACTAAATTACAATTTAGCATATAGACCTAATTATTGTGCAAGTCACGTTCTAAATAGCCATAACAATAGTAGTACGAAAATTTTATTTGTTCAATATTAAAAGCAGATCATATTTCTGAATAACTTAGCAACTTTCGGTAATAACTCAAACTTTTCGTGTTTAAGCTTATAATAATATTTTTTTATATTTTACACTATTTTTATTTCACTAAATAAATAGTGTTTTATTATATTAAAAGAATTCTAATTAAATTAAAACTCTAGTTTGGATATATTTTTGCAGGAAACTATTGTAAAAATGTATTACACGTTGTTAAAATCATCTTTTTATACGCATAATTCTCATGATGAAAAGAAAAATTCCTAATTTTATTAATATTTTTTACTTGTATTCACTCAATCTTTAATGTAAAAGTGTAATAAAATGTATTATTAAGTGTAATTAAAAGTTTTCAGTTAGATGATAGTTACTAATTCTTGCTGAATTTTTCACATTTTTATTCACAGCTCGCTTTTAAATTTTCAATATTATTTTTCCCGTTACACAAAATACAACATAAAAAATGAAACTCATACATAAACTTGAGAAGAATTTAACATTACTTTAAAACAAAAGTTGCCTAGAATCAGAAACTGCATCTTGAAGATACTCACTATACAGTAGTACAGTTTATTCTAAAAATTTTATTTCACACAATACATTTTTGCAATTTAGATAATTAAATCCAGCTCTAACTACCTGTAATTTTCTTCCTCTTTGCCATAATTTGTCATGATTTGAACAGCACCCATAAATTTAACAATAATAACTGTCAGAATAAAATTGATTTGTCGGTTAAATTGCGCTTTAAGTCCCCTACTTCGCCAACTCGCGAATTTGAAGAGCTTTTTCGCGCATGCTCATGAATTACTCTTTTGTTTTAGTTTTTTTTTATTTGTTTTTCATTGGTCGCTAATTAAGTTTCACTTTGAAATAGCAGTAATATTTTTGCCATGGCATTGGTGATTTTGAAAACTCGCCAAGTAAGGGAGTTAAAGCACATTTTCACGAATTTTCATGTACACAAGCATAGTATATCTAAAAACTAATCCAAGGTCTTTACTAATTCAAATAAGTTTCAATTTTAAAAAGTTTCTAGAAAAAAAATGTGCATAATATATATGATTTTTCTAATAACTATATTTTTCGTATTAAAGTATCAAATTTAATTTTTGGGTGAAACTTCAATTGCTGACTAATTTCAACCTGAAGCATTTAATCTTACTAGAAACGAATGTTATTAAATTATATTAAAGTTTCTCAAAAAGGTTTCTAACCATAAGCAAAAATTATTGAGATGAACCGTTAAAAGAAAATAATTTCTGACAATTATATTAGTAAGATTTTTAAACAATTATAACTCCACTTTAGAAACGGTCAATAATTAATACTCACTATTAGTATTGTTAGATAGATTACTAAGAAATATTTTTTTTAAATATTGTATTTTGACTGGGTGATTCCTTAAAACTTGGCATATATGTTAAATATAATGGATCTATATTAGTGTTTCTTGAGTTTCTATTGTTACTTGTGACATTTTGCAGAACCCTCCCGTCTGCTATTGGGCAAATGAAGTCAGAAAGAGCACCTTCAGTTTTTGAACAGAACACCCTCTCAAGAGCGTGGGCTTGGTTCATAGATGGCAGCACCATTGGGGTTTTTGAATTTAGAGATAGAGGTATTAGTTTGGAATGAGAACATGAGGGATATTACGATCACAACATATTTTACGTGCCCCAGTCATCATTAGTGAACACGACGGTGTTTAATCTTCCGGAAATCGAACTTATAGCCTTGCGATTGCGAGACTTATGCCCTAACCAACTAGGCTACCGAGGCCCACTCATGCATTTCTTAATATGTAGAGCTATTATTCTTTTATCGTAACGTTAAAGTAAAACGAAATAAAAACGTTTCATTTTTTTTCAAATAGAAAGATTAAATAAGATGCTATTTTAAAATGTTATATTATTAAAGAAATTCAAAAATACCATTAATCAAACCTTTAGGAAATCATTTAAGTTTTAACTGAAGTATATATAAATGTACATTTAGACATATAACATTGACATTCATGCTATATTAGAAATATGTCATACAATTTAGAAAAGAAATCATTTTTACGCTGGCCGCTAATTTTTGCTGAAAATGTAAAACAAATTGTTCTCTCAAATGTTTTTAATTTTCTACATTGTTTTTGATTTTTTTCCATTTGTTTATTATTTTAAAAGGAACTAATAATTAAAAAATTGCATAAATAAAGTTCCACATATTTTAATATTTCAGAGTAGTTCATAAATTAGAGTGAAATTTCTATAGCAAATAATAGAAGTAGCAACAGTTTGAAAAAGATTAAATTTTATTCATTTATTATTCTATATTTAAGTGAAGTTTATGCAATTACAATTCAAAATCTGATCTTGAAAATATTGAAATTTTTATTTCAGTCAGTACAAGATGAATATAATAAACTATAAAAGTTTAAGTGACGTTTAGGAATTACAACTAAAAGATATTTTTTATTTTGCACTTAAAAAAACTATTGGAATTTCTTTTACCACAGACATACCTAAAAATGCATAAGAAATTAATAATTATAATATAACAGAAAATATTATTCCTCTTCTGTTATATAAGTTTCATGTTACACAAAGTGTAATTGATTTTATTTAATTTATTCTGAAAATATAAAATATGATTCTCAGAAAATATCATTTTATAGAACCATTTTGGATGTGATCCAAAATAGTTCTATAAAATGAATTTCAATAGAATCATTAATACTTTTGGTTAAATTGCGCTGTATGTCAGCTACTTCGCCAACTCGTGAATTTGAAATGCTTTTTCACGCATGCTCAATAATTACTCTTTTTTTTTAGCCTTTTCATTAGTCGCTAATTATGTTTCACTTTGAAATAGAGGTAGAATTTTCGCTATGACATCATCGATTTTGAAACGCACAAAGTAGGGGACCTAAAGCACATTTTCACCATACTTTTAAATATAACTATTAGTAATTGCTTATGAGATTATTTAAATATAAACATTTCTTAAGCCTCAATATTTTAAAAGTATTATGTTTTTGTCCGACAAGATGAATATTCACATACATGAAAATAGTATACATAGAAGAAATAAAAAATGTAAGTTTTGTGCCATTTATTTGATAAAAAAAATTAAATTAATAAAATAAAAAAAAATTGGCTGAGAACAGAGTGTATCAGTAAATAATTCATTAAACATTTGTAAAAGTTAAATAGCCATTACAAAAGAAAAAGCTAGCGTCTTATTTCCCTTCCCCTGAAATTAACTGTCGTCAAATTAGAACTGCTTCCATATAGCTTGTGGTTTCCATAGATTTGCACTTGCTTTTAATTTAGCATCAAAACGCTTTGTATAGATTTTGTTCAAATTGACAATTGATTTTAAAATTCATAAATGATCATAATTACTTAATTTAAACGTTATGAACTAATACAATATTTTCGACTGCCATTAAAAGATAAACGTAGCTTAATTTTAAACAAAATTTAATTAAATGAACTGTTTTTTATATTTTTTTTTATTTTATTTTCCTTAATTTCATTACATTGCTATCATGGTAATTTACGTAAAAAAGTATTCGCAAATATATTTTGCCTGATATTTTCAATCTGTATCTTCCTTTGCATTATCTTTAATTACTCGCTAGTATCAATCATAAAAAAATGCAAAAAAATTATTTCTGCTTTCAAAAATTTGTTAATAAATTCTCATCATTAACTTTAGTATGTGTAAATTCAAAAATATCTTCCATTTTTTTTCTCTACTTAAATGCAAAGAAGCCTAAAACATATCTATTTAATATTTTATAAAAAAAAAAAAAAAAAAAAAAAAAAAAAAAAAAAAAAATTCAAAACTAAGAAATCCCATCAACTCCTCACTATAATGGTTTTTATGATAAATTATTAAGATTTATCATGAAAATGATTTGCCAAAAATCATTTGTATGATAATTTAATGGAAAAGAAAGTAGTGAAAATTATAAGATTCAATTCGGAATCATACTTTAACTTTGGAAGAGAAAGAATCATTCTTACATTAAACATTGCAAGTAAGCTGTTGCGTTTTCGTGTTGTTGAACTCCTTAATAAGTTTTCTGAAATGTTAATAAGTTTTCTGAAAAGTTAATAAGTTTTCTGAAATGTATAATATATACACAAACAGCCATCATGTTTTCCAATCCTCAGCTGATTTTAATGCTTTTATTCTTGTTGCAGTGAAAGCTTTCCATGTAATAATTGAAAATTCCACTTGGCAACAGCAAGAAGTGCCGGCTAAATCGTATCAAATTGAATTGTTATCGAAATATTTTATTTATATTTTGTTTTGTTGAGTGTGTAGCTTATAATAAAAATAATCATGTTGTCTTATTGCAATTTATCAACTATTCGTACAATATTAAATTCTGGTGAGAATTTAAATTATATTTTAATCGAAAATACTGAATTGATTGCGTCAATAATAAGGTTTAATTACATAATACATGCTTTATTTATTTAATTCTGTATATCCGTTCATCTTACATAATAATTTTTGACTTTCAATTATAATTTTCTTCGTGTTGAAGTTTTCGATTTATTAGAAATCTAGTTTATTACAAACTGCATGATTTTTTTAATGCAATTTTTATTTTTATCAATGACCTGAATGACACGTTCATATAATGATCGCCTGATGTTATATATTAATTTTCACATAATGATGTGGAAAACTTTTGAGAATTTATCCTCTGTATATAAAAGATATGATTCATGGACAGAAAAAAATTTTATTGTTAAGGTCAACAATATTTACTTTTAGAACTAATTAATTATTAATGTCCACACACATGTTTTCTATAGTTATGAAGAATTGTTGAATAAAATCGTAGTTTAGTTAATGCAAAATTTTGTAAAGTATATTTTTGGTTGGAATCAATTTTTTGTTGTTATTTTACTAACTTTTATGCTCGTTTTTGAAATACAATGTAAAAATTATGTTAATTGTAAAAATTGTTAAAATATTCGGCTGTATCCCAGTGTACGGTACGCTATTTTTATACAATTAATATAATTATAGAATATACAATTAATATCATTATATAATATAAAATTATATTATTTTATACAAATAATATAATTTTATACATTATTATATACAATTAATTATAATTGTATATATGATTACCGTTGTATATATGCGTACCGTATAAGGAGCGTACCGTTCACTGGGAATTAACCAAGTCAAGTATGTGGGCTTAGTTACAAATTCAAACATTTGCATTAAATACTGGATGGAATTGTCAGCATCTTTCTGGTTAGTTCATTTGCAATAATGTATAAGTTGAAAAGAATTTTTCCAAATAAAGAAGTTAAAGTATCTCTGATATAGTATAAAAATTGCAAAATTGTTTATTCTATATAACTAATGCTTTGAATTTGCATGACTGTTATGATCTTAAATTTTTCGAAAATTTTGAAAAGAAAATAAATATTTTGCTTCTTACAACCCTGTTCAACAAGCACTCCATGCTTTTTATTTCCTTTTGAATTGATGAAATTATAAGTTAAGTGCTGTGAAGTACAGAATCTTGCCTTCACTGATAATAATTTCTGTATGTAAAAGGTAATTAAATAGTATATGAAGAAAAATTTTTACCTCAAGAATTTCTTTCCTCAATTACCTTTATCTGTTATTATAATAATCAAAGCTAAATTATTTCTATATAATTTCAATGAATTTTATTATTTTTCCAACACTATTATATTTACTGCAGTGAATAAGGAATGTAAACATGCCATTTGCTTATAGATTTTCATTCTGTATATGATAGAATAGACCAGGGGTGGCCAAGACTTCGACTGGTAAACCGCAAACACATTTTAGGTAATCCACACAACCATCCCGATAATGACCTTGGATATTAACAATTTAATTTATGACTTATGACAGAGAATCAATGAATTATTTAAAATAAAAATTTACTACAGTCTACGATTTAAAACCCAAAACAAACAGTGCAAAGATTTATGATAAAAGGTTTACGATTTAAAACCTAAAGCAAACATGATGAGCATGATTAAAACATTAAAGAAAACTATAAAAAGGTATGCATCTCAATTAAGAATACATGAATTGAGAAACTTCAAAAACATTGAGGAAGAGTGCATCCATAATCCAAACCGAGACTTCGAAGATTTCGCTAAAGACTTACTTGTTTTGTTTGAAGAATTTGAAAGAAGATTCACTGATTTAATTAGTATGAAAGAAATACTCAATTTTATGATATTTCCATTTAATGAAAATGTCATCATTGATGGAGTATCTGAAAAAATAGGACATTTATTAGATATCACATCAGTCACGGTGGAGGAAGAAATTATTAAATTAAAATGCAATACATTTCTTAAATTAAAAGCATATTTAGCGATACTGATTTTTGAAAATTAATTTCAGAGGAAACGTTTACAAATATTTACAAATTGATTTTGTATTTGAAATCATACTTTGGATCAAGGTATCTTTGCGAATCTGCTTTTTCAATCATGAACAAAATTCAAACATTGGTCGCATTTAACAGATGAACATTTAATTTCGTGTTTATGCATTGCAGTAAGCGTGTACCAGCCACAAAATGATAAACTTGTTGCAGATATACAGTGCCAAATTTCAACTAAACGATGTAAATGAGATGGTCAGTTTTTGATATATGAATACTTTGATTACTTTCGTCAGTAAATTTTATTTTGTAAATATTATTATTAAGTTTTTTTTTTAGAAAAATTACATAATTTACCATTTTTTCTTGTTACTGAAAATAAATATGTACGTTAATTTAGCTCTGCCTTTGGTAGACTGCCTTCAATTTTTTAAATGTGGAGTAGACCTCAAATCCCAAAAGTTTGGCCACCCCTGGTATAGACCAATCAGTTCTACAAGAAGATTTTGAAGATTTGTTGTGTATACATGGGAAATTATCCAACCTTATAAGATTGTTAATAGTATTAGGCAAGGGAATGCTTTTGCTTGTCTTTTATTTACAGTGACCCTGAAAAAAATTACCAGAAATGCCGGTATTAATACAATGGAAACAATATTTAATAAATCAGTACAGATGACTCGTCATAAGAACGAAAGTGCATTGAAAGACTTTTCTTGCGCTAAAGGCAGCTAGAAGGGTAGGGTTAATAATAAATAAAGGAAAAATCAAATGCATGTTTTGTAGAAAGAGAGACCATCTTTCTGATTTCTTTGAAATCGAGCAATTTATATTTGAAAGTGTTAAAAAGTTTTCTCTGGGATCTGAAAGAATACTAAAATAAAATCAGTCCTGAGATCCAAAAGATAATTGTTGTCACCAATTGCTGCCTATTTGGTTTTAGAAACCAAATAAAATTCCACTCATTAGAGCCATGATTAAAAGAACTAAAATTTTACTTTAAAAACTCTCATTATAGTAGTATTAACATGAGCGTCTGAAACATGGTTACTAACAGTAAGAGAAGAGAAAATGTCGTGGATCTTTGAAAAAAAAGTAATATGAATTATATTTGGTGGTATTTTTGATAGTGGAAATTAGCAAAGAAGATACAACTTTAACCTTTACAAAATTAAGCAGTGATGTCTTAGAATTTATGAAACTGATTTGAATGATATTTTCCAGTCATCTCATTCATTTAATGACAATGGAACATGATAAAGCTGATTTGAAAGTCTTCAATGTAGTCCCTTGTAGACAATCACCAAGAAGCACACAAAGAAAGATAGCTCAACTGTGTTTTTAGAATCTGATCTTAATGTTATTAAAATCAAAAACTGGAAATTGACAACCATGAGAAAATAAAGAAGGCTAAGATCTACATCGGCTTGTCGAGCCAATTTATATGATCATGATAATATTCATGAAATAAACTAAATTCAAACTGAACTAACATTTTTTATTTCTTATTATTGGAGCTTAATATCAATAAAAATTTATAAAATTTCTTTTTAATGTATGTAAAGTGTTTCCTCATTTGCTAACCAAGTTTTTTAATTTTGTTTAGGCTTGAATCAATATGTTTTACAAACAGTGTCTACAAAAAGTTCCATTGGAGGTGTAAGTAGTTGCTTAGCTTTCATAAAATTTTCTTAAACATTTTTTAAAAGATAAAGTAGAAATTGTAGATTTCTATCATGTAATACCATTATATGTATTTTTGCTAATATTATAAAGATAACTCATATGTTAAATAAAATGATAAGAATGGCAAAATTAATTGACCAATATCTCCTGCATTTAAATTTGTTACTTTTTGTGTAGTTATATGTATTTAAAGCCATAAAATAATTTAATCTTTTCTTATGATTACAGCTTTCTAGTCTTTCTGCATCGAATATTTTAAATCTATCAATAAAAAGATACCTTGCTACTGTAGCTGTACCTGGGGCAAAGAAAGTATTTCAACGAGACAAGCCTCATTGCAATATTGGAACAATTGGCCATGTTGATCATGGAAAAACTACACTTACAGCAGCCATTACAAAAGGTGAATGTGACAAAATATATATGTTTATAATGTTTCTAAGTTCTATATTTATATGTAGTAAATGAAATAAAAGATTGGATGCAAAATTTGATTCTTAATCTACTGTTAAGAGAAACTAAAAATGAAAATAATGCAATTCATGTAAAAATTAATTTTTTTTATGCAATCTTTTACATAATATGCAATTCATAATCTTGAATGAATAATTTACGTTCACTGTTTTAAAATTTATTAAACTGAAAATCTTTTGAAAATTATTTATGCATCTTTTTTATTCAGAATAATTGAAAATTTAAGAAGGATTACTTACTAATGATATTTTTTCAAAGGATTAATAATGCTATCATATATAATAGTATAATGTATATTCTTTTAAAAAATGTTTTATTCATAAAAGTCATGACTCCTGAAATTTTTAGTTTTTGAAATTTAATTATTTCTATAAAATTATTGAGAGGTATTTCTTAGTAAATAAGTTGAAATGAATTCTTTAGTAATTTTGCTAATAACATTGAAATAAATTATCTTTCCTAGTATTGGCTGATAAGAAGTTAGCAAAATTGAAGAAATATGAAGATATTGATAATGCGCCTGAAGAACGGGCTCGTGGTATAACTATCAATGTGGCTCACATTGAATATACAACTGATAAGAGGCATTATGGACATACAGATTGTCCTGGTCATGCTGATTATATCAAAGTAAATTTTATTTGTGTTTTAATTTAATTAGATATAATATTCCATTAGAAATCTCAAATAAAATATTAAACAGTTATTAAAAAAAAATTTTCAATTTTTTTTAATAATTCCCCCTTTTTTCAATAAAAATCATGTTTCATTTTAAATGGGATTTGATAGATACTTGTGAAACATTGTGTCCCATTCTTTTAGTCAATGTATCTTGAATACTAACAGCTAAATGTGTTATCTTTTTATTAAAGCATTTTAATGATAAAAGGAAATTAGATTTACTTATTTTTGGGACAAAGCGAAGATGTCCTGGTAATTCTTTTGTAAATGTACTAAGAAAAACTAGCCACTTAAAGTAAAAAGCTCAGTATACCAAAGAACCAAGTGTTGAAAAATGGATTTTAAAAAAATTTTAAAGCATATGATAAGAATGCATCTAGCAATATAGAAATCAGTAAAATTAATTATTTCTTCCCCTCCCTTCGCAAAGAAAAGAAGAAAAAATTCTGCAGAAATGTAACTACTTTTCTGAGAATAAATGTATAGTTTCTATTTATTATTGAAGTTATTGTATTTTTACAAATTTATATACACTATTCATTGAAGCTATCATATAAAGAGAGGTAGAAAGGTAAATCTCTTCTGTGATTACATGTATAGGAAATTTAAGGCTTGCTTCTATTGTAAAAGTAAATGATTAAATATTGTGTGTTTTTTATTTGACATATTAAAAAAATTATTATATTTTATTTTTGAAATTTTATGAAAAAGTTGTATTTTATATACTATTATATTTTATAAATTCTGACATATGTAGTAAGTGGCTATACTAATAGTGATCAATACTATTGAATCACAAAATTTTATCTGCTGTTTATGAAATAAAGCTGACTTTTAACCTAATTTTGTTCTTACCTTTTCCTCAAGTTAATTTTAATATTACCAAAATATAAAATCCAATTAAATTGAAAATGAAAAAACTTATTAAATATTATGTTACTACTATATTTGTTACTAATTATTATGTTTAGTATGTGAACAGGAAAAAGAGAAATTTTAAAAAAATTTATTGTTAGATTTTTTTTTTTTTTTAATTTCCTTTTGTATTTTACAATGTATATTTTGCCAAACAGGAAATTTCTTTCACAATGGTAAGAAAAAGATTAAGATTTTAATATCACAATTTAATTTTATTTATTCTAAATTTAGGATATAGATTTCTGAAACTGAATAATTTAAGCTATATCACTTCTCATTAGCTAAATCTCTATTTCATTAGGTAAGCTAAAGTAAATTACATTTGTGAGAAAAAGTTATTTTTCATTTTAGTTAGTTTCGTGAATTTTAAAGATTTAATAGCTAATAATTTCCAAGTTAAAATAAGATTGATGATAAAATAGACTTTTTATGTATGTTATGAATTTTATTCAAAATACTAAAAGGAGATAAGACAATAAGGAGAACAACAAATTTTGTTTTTATGTTGATAATGTAAAAAATAAGTATAAATACTTTAATTGTTTGTATCCCTTTAAAAGAGAGTTAAAAAAAAATTTGAGTATTCAAGTGCAAACATAATAAAAATGAAAATTCTTTATTGCAATACATTTTTTGATAAATGCTCTTAATTGATATTTAATAATAAAATTATAAATATGTTGCATTTAATTATTTACATGTATAAAATGTGCGCCTTAATTTTTATATTATTTGTAAGTATTTTTATGTGGCAAGTATGTTCCTTCATAAACAACATGTCAAATACAACAAGAAAACTTATTTTTCAGTATTTTTCTAATAAAGATTATTGGTACATTTTATAAATTTGACATTTTTTTATTTGAAAATATAGATCCTTATCCTTTTTTTTCTTAATAGTTTTCATAACAATGACAATTTAATCTTGAATTCAAGCCAAAAGTAGTTCTTTTTTATTAATTTAACAAATCAGCTGATTAAGATGTGTAATTGTTTATTTAAATCATAGTGTACCTCTTATTTCCTAACTTACCAAAAAGTGCTAATTATAAAAACTTTAATGTATCAAATTAACTAAAATATTTTTTGAATTATTTAGACTCTTTAAAATTAAAGATTTTTCGTAAAAATTTAGGCTATTTTTTATATCTTTTGTAAATATTATATATATATATTTAAAATTAAATTTTTTTATTTAAAACAATATTATAATTTTTATCTCTGCTAAAGCATTTAACTGAAAATTCTAAATTACAGTGCATTTTTCAGTGAAGACTTTTAGTTTGTCTGCATTAATTTGAATATGAAATTTTAAATAATCATCATCTTGTTACATTATATATATATATATATGTATATATATATATGTGTGTGTGTGTGTGCGTGCTTGTGTGAGAAAGAGAGAGTTATTTAGTTAAAATATCTTAAAGTTATTTAGTTTTTGTTCATTGGGTTGTAAATCACTCTTCTATAAAATGTTTTGAGGGAAAGAAAATAATATAAAAAATTGCAGTAACTAATTCATGAAAATGTTTATTTTTTATTTTAAAAAATGTATCATTATTCTGCAGTTTAGTAACTAGTATACAACCTCATTACTATCCGTCACATTGCTTTCTTTTAGCTTAAAGAAATTCCATTTAAAAAGTATTGCCCTGGAAAAACAAAAAAATTTTTAAAGCAAATATTTCTAAAACAAAAAATTAAAATGAATGATGTCTGCTTAGAAGTATGTTTTTCAAACTGTAAAATTGTTGTTTTAATTTTTATTACCACTGCAAGTGAATTTTCCTAATTTGTTTCTTTTATTTCCTAACTTTAAATAAATCTTTAATTCTCTCTTTATTAAAGTTTTTTATTTCTTTATTTTTATTAAATTTTTCTGTTTTTAGAATATGATTACTGGAACTTCACAAATGGATGGTGCTGTGCTTGTTGTTGCAGCAACTGATGGTGCTATGCCTCAAACAAGAGAGCATTTAGTTCTTGCAAAACAAGTAATTTATCAATTATTTTGCCTAAAAGGTTGTTTTAAATCGATATTCTGAAATATTATATCACTTGTTTAAAATTTTGATACATTTTTATAAAAATAATTCAGGCTGAAATTTTGAATATTATATATGTGAATGAAATTAGTGGCAACAAAATTTTATCTATTTTATTCCAACTTGTGTCACAAGTTTTCCTAAAATATTTATAAATCTAGCTGACTAACTTCTAAATGTTTTCTTGAAGGTATGAATAATGTGGCAAATAATAGTATTTGAAATTAATGTTTGCAACAAACAATCAAATTGTCAATTATTATTTTATTAAACTATTCAGTATTAAAGCAAAATAAAAATTCACAATTTTTAACTTGTGTGTTCTTTCTTTAAAATACCTTGAAATACCAAATATTTTTTTCAATTTTGATTCCATATTTGTGCCCTTATTTCTGGGATTCATTCATTTATTTATGTTCAAAATTTAACTTAGAAAAATATTTACTTTTTTCATGATTGCTTCCTTCTTAAGTTTTATTTATGATTACAATTTTACATTACCTTTATGATGTAAATAACAACAAAAAAGGTAAATGTTTTAAAGTACATAAATACATTATCTGATCTTCGCTTTTGTTCATTTCTACTGTTAAATTCAAAAACTTGACCTTTTGTGTAGTTAATAGATGGATTTTATTAAAATAATATTGATGATAAATTTATTTTTAAAATTATCGATTTTATGTTTCTTAGTATATTATGACATTTTTTAGACAGGAAATAATGTTCTGAAGTTTTTTTTATTTAAATAAATTAAAAAGGAGCATATTTTTCTATTGTTCTAGTTTTAAATATTTTTAAAAATGGGTTTTATAAATTCCTACCTGAATAATTCATTTTATTTTAAAATAATTGATTATTGCTTTTGAATCTTTTTCTGACAAAATAAACTATAAATGCAAAACTCTAACTAATAAAGATTTTTTTAATTTTTATGCAGGTAATTAATAAGCAAGTTTCTAAATTAGGTTTGACCTATATATTTTAAGTCAAATGGGATTTTTATATTAAAATAATAAAATTAATAGACAAGAATGATATATTTAATTTTCTAAAATTGGAATATAAATTTATGTAAATTTTTATGAAATTAATCAATTATTTATGTATTAAGAAATGAATTTATTTGGAAATGTTTTTATTTTCAGATTGGTATTGAACACATTGTCGTTTACATTAATAAAACTGATATTGCTGATCAAGAAATGGTTGATTTGGTTGAAATGGAATTAAGAGAACTTATGACTGAATTTGGATATAAAGGTGATGAAGTTCCTTTTATCTATGGATCCGCTCTATGTGCTTTAGAGGCAAGTAAATAAAAGTTTTTAAAATGTGCTTTTCGCTGTTTTTTCTTTCAAACTTTGTATTCATAAAATTTATCTCTTAGGGAAAAGATCCAGAGAAAGGTGCAAATTCAATTTTGAAATTACTTGATACTATTGATGAGTACGTCCCAAATCCAGTCCGTGATCTTGATAAGCCTTTCCTTTTGCCTATTGAACATGTGCATTCTATTCCAGGTAAAGAAATTGCTGCATTTGATAAAAATCAAATAATTACCTTGATATATATTATAATCTTTGGCTAATTGTTATATTGAGATTGAAGCATTTTTAATTGATATTATAAAATGTTATGCTTCCTGTTTGTGTAATCTTATCTAGTTTTTATTAAGCAGATTTTTCTGGTCATTGCTGATTTTAAGGATATTTATACAAATAATGATGGAAATGAATTAAGTTTCTGTGAATAATCTTGAATGTTTTATATTTTTAATGCAAACATGGTTCTTATTCCAAAACTTATATTGATATAGAAGCATATTGATTTTTTTAATAAGTCTTTTATATTTTAAATGCTGACAGATTTGATTTTATAATTATGATTTATCTTAGATTACAAATTTAACTTACTTAGGTTAGGAAATTTGCTATTTATTTTATTTATTAATTTTTTAATTTTATATCTTAAAAAATTTATATCAAATAATTGTTGCTATTAAAATTGACTTGCATTATTGCTCAAAAAATAGATGATTTCATTGTACAAATTCTGCTAAAAACAAATATTTTGTAGCTCTATGTAATTGTTTTTGTAGCTCTATGTAATTGTTTTTCTATGTAATTGTTTTATAATCGGAAATTTTTTTTTGAATTGGTAAATTAGTTATAGATTGTATTAGTTTTATCCCATGCATAGATGTATGTATATTTAAGGATTATATTAAAATATTCTATGCTTCATTTTGCCAAAGAATAATGAAAATAGATTGAAAGATTCGGGATTCTAAATTCAAAATGTGTAATTAAATATATCGAATAATTTTTGTTTCAAATATTTGTTTTATTTCCTTATGATTAAAAATAAGCATGTTAATGTCTGTGATAAAGATAAGCATAAATAATGTTTCTTCGATTAATAAAAACACATTTTCATTCAAAGTAATCATTAAAACTCTTTTAATTTTTATGATTCTATCCCTTATACTTTAGCATTTGCAATTAAAACTATTTAATGATTGTAATGTAATAAAGATATTAAAATTTTATTACTTATAAACTTTTCCAAAAAATCCTATTTTAGGGCAAGAAACCTATATATATATTTTTCTTTTTGTAGTAATAGGATCTTTACTCTTGGATTTAATAAACATTCGCAATAAAAAATGAATGTTTGAAATTAAACTTCTCTCAATTAGCAATTTATTTCATTTTTACATTTTAAAAAAATAAATTCATAACTATTTGAATAGTTATAGAATAATTCATTTGACTTTCGGAATTGTTTTATAAGATATTAAATAGAAAAAGTAAATATATTTAATTGATGTAATCCTATAATATTTAAATTTCTATCACTTTTACCTGTTAGGAATTTTCTATCTAAAAATTTTGTTTTGTATGAATTGTATCTTGATGATTCTTTTAACAAAAGAGACTTTGATTTGTAGGTCGAGGTACTGTTGTAACAGGCCGTCTTGAGCGGGGTACTATAAAAAAGGGCATGAAATGTGAGGTTCTGGGTTATAAAAAACACTTTGATGGTGTAATCTCAGGTACATAAAATTCAGTATTACTTTAATTTTTAACTTATTTTTGTTCCTGCTAAAATACTTGTTAAATTGTAGGCATTGAAATGTTCAAGCAAACTTTAGAAGAAGCTCAGGCTGGTGATCAGTTGGGAGCTTTAATAAGAGGAATCAAGCGTGATGAGATACGCAGAGGAATGATGATGTGTCAACCTGGCACAGTTAAACAGCATGATTTCTGTGAAGCCCAAGTGAGAAATATTTTAATGTTATTTAATGTAGTGGAATGATATTTAGCAGCAATTAATTGTATTCAATTTGGTTTAAAATCCTATCTATGCTTTCCTAAATTTCTCAAGATAAGCTTCTTTTCTTGCAAATAAATAAACCAAAAGGATCGCTAACTTTATAAATATAAATGTGTTTGTGTTTAAATGCCATTTAACTTTTTTTTTTTAAAAAAAAGTATAAGATAGTTTTTCTACTTGACATTAATGTGTGTGTGTGTGAGAGAGAGAGAGAGAGAGAGATACAAGTATATGCAGGGTATAAAATGCGAAGCACACAAAGGAACTAAGTAAACATTTTTAGGCATAAAAAAACATATAAAATTAAGATAATCAAAGAATCTCTGGCCCCCCAGTATGGGAATAGATGCAGCTTTTTTTAAGGACAGAACATACAGGAAAATGATTAGATTTCATTGCTGCACCACTGCAGCAGAAGGGGTATGCAAGACTATTATTCAAATCATGTAAAGATGAGCATATATATATGCAGTCATGCTCAATAATGAGACTGAAGCCCACTTCATCATTGCTTCTAAGACCATCAGTGAGATTAAAAATTGAATTCCCCCATAATTTTCATTTGTATATTTTAATAACATATGCATTGCCTTAAGATTAGCTTTAAAAAAAGAACAAAAAGAAAGGAGTTTGTTTCCATTTATGTAAGTCCACTCAGATATTTATAAACATTAAAAATTTCTGTAACATTTAAAATTTTTGTAACAAGAGCTTTATAGGAAAGTTACATAGAATACATACCCAGAAAACAAGCATTAAAAAAACAAGTGCTCTTGATTTAATACTATTTAATATATTTATATGCATATAAATATTCTTAACTACAATGTGAGGCCAGGATATGATCACAGAAATGTAATACTATTAAGTTATTAAGTACAGTGAAGTCTTTCCATGTTGAGATTATTAAAAGTTCTAATACATTTTTAGTTACTGATTATTAAGTTTGAATATTTAATTATGAATTTCAATTAAAATTGAAATAATATAAGATTTGGGTAAAACCGTTTTATTATTTAATGTATGAATAAAATCACCCCCAAGATAAAAGAATTTTGCCAGTTTAAGAAAATATAATATTATGTCTTACAATTATTTTATTCAAAAAGTTTTGTTATTTTATATTACTTTTTATTTTCATTGTAGCTTTTGTTCAGTTTTATTACTGTATGTATGTATTTATGTTACGTTGTATTTTCTATTAAATTAAAAAAAAATAATAAATAACTAAAAAGTGGCATGGCAGCCCACATATGGGTCATGTCCTACATTGCCCATGTGTTTACATGGAGACCCTGATGTTCAAAACATATGTCAAAGCCTAACATGAAACCCCCAGTATTTAATTCATAACCATGTTTGGTACTCAGTTTTATTAACCCTCTGAAGGGATAAAAGACTGATTTGACCTTGCCAAACCCGAGGATTGAACTTTGTACCTGAGTCTTGTAAGCATAAAGATCTACTACTATGTTACTGGGCTTAAGTTTTTAATAAAAGGAATATGTACATGTTTTCCTTAGTTTTATAAATGTCTTCTAATGTAGTCTAAAATAATGCTATCATTCAAAACATTATAAATGTCTTCTAATTTATAATGTTTTGAATGATAGCATTATTTCAGTTCACTGAATCTAATCTATTATATTTTAATTTTGTAATAACTGTTATTTTTATTTTGTATATCTTTATCTGTGGATTGTAAAATTAAAAGTTCTGCTTCCACTCCTAAGAATATTCAGGGTTATATCATAAATTACTTTTCAATTTTTTTTTAAATTTTTCTTTCAAGTTATTTAATATTATCAGTCAATCAATGTCATTCTTCAGATCACTGAATCCTGCAATTACAGATAGCATTAAAAGTTGTATTAAATTTCTGTGTATTTTACAACATTCATTTGATTTGCAGTTCTAAGTTAATTACTTTCCTAAACTTTTTTACCTCAGCTTTTTTATTTATTTATTTATGTAAATTAAAAATTATCTAATTTTTAATTTTTCCCCTTTTTTGGGTAGGGCTGCTGTTGATTAATGAAGAAAGATTAAATGTGCTGTCTTATTTATTTTCAACTCTTTCTTTAAATATTTTCATGGTCAAGGCTTAATATATATTTTTTATTAATTACTTTTAGTTTCTTCTTACCTTTTATATTAGCTCATCAAAAAACTCATTATTTCCATTAAATGCAAATATTTTTGTCAAAAAACATTTTTAGAACAATTCTCTTTCTTCTACATTAAAAATGTTGTAGACTGGTTACAGTAATTACAATTTTAACAAAATTCTAATTATTCATCCATTTGAAATATACAAATTTTATCTTAAGTCAGTTGCATATTTTTAAATTTAAAAAATCCACTTGTGAAAAATGCTTTTATATTGATTATCATATTCATTTTCTTGGTTCATATCTTTGAATTGTTTTCTATTGAAAAATAAAAATTGAATTTGCAAAAATTCTAAACATTTCCACGTATTTCTTTTTAGTACTTTTTTCTTATGTAATAATGCATATATAATACACACAACAAAAATCGAAACTTTTTTAACACATAATCAGCTGGTTACGTACAGGCAAATATAATAATCTCTTTTCCATGTGCAGAATTAAATTTTGAGATTTTCTGATAAATTGTTTGAAGTGGAAAAGTAATTTATTCAGAAAAAGTGTTCTAAAGTAAGCTTATTACATAGCAAAATGTACATAGCAATTTTAGCAATTAAACTTACTTTAGAACACTTCTAGAATCATTTAAAAATTGTACACTAAGTTACTGGATGGACTTGTTACTCCTATTTGGAAATTGTCATGCTGGCCTCTGAATTTTTAGTATTCTTGCCTTCAGTTAATGGGTTTTAATTTCCTCTTCAATTTCCTTATGTGCATAAGGATTCAGAGTTTAATTGTAAATTTTCATTCTTTGTGTGCAGAAAATAACTGTTCAACAACATGCATTGCAAGTGACATTGGTAATGATTATGAACTAATTTCAAACTTATTTACTAATTTTATCTTATTAAAGTCCTTATTTAATTAGTCATGTAATGCCAAATATGATTGTAGACTAACAAATAAAAATGAAACACGTTTAAAATCATAAATTCAGAAATAAAATTTTGAATGCATATTATTTGTTTTTCAAATTTTAAGACATTGATAATAAAATTGTAATAAATTGTGTGATATAAATAATTGTATAATGTAAAAAATACTTTATTTGTAAAACATTTTTTTTTTTTATTTTATGTAGGGATAAGATATTTTAAGTTGTGTTTGATTTACTGTTAAATATTTTATTGGATTTAATTATCTTTCTTTAATTTTAACTGTCTCTGCATGCATATTTATGATTTATAACACATTTATATTTATAATTTTCATTTTTTCTTAATATTCACTTCTCTTAGGTTTACTTAATGACTAAAGATGAAGGTGGTCGCAAAATTCCTCTAGTTCAACATAATAGAGCTGTTGTGTTTTCCAAAACATGGGATTGTGTTGCAGAAGTTGAAATGTCTGGTAAAGATATGTTAATGCCTGGAGAAGATTCATTGTAAGTGATTTCTCTCTGTTGGAAAGTTGTTATTGATCTAAAATATACTTTGGCTTAAGAATTTAAAAAATTCATAAATAATAATTAATTTTTTAATGTGAAAGTCATTATAAATTATATAAAAAAAATTCACAATTGCTTATTTATATAGCAAAGAACTTCATGTATAAAAAATTGTTTTGAGATAAAGTCAATTAAGAAAATTATTGCAGTAAACAAGAAACCATTAATAATTCATCTAATGTATAATTTAATATGTCAAAAAATTAATTTGCATTGAAATTTTATTTCCATTGAAACTTATGTATTCTAATTTTTCAAATACTTACTAATCAGGTTTATATAAAAAGTTGATAATTTTTTTTGTTGTTGTTTTTGTTGATATAATTGGTATTATACTACGATGAATAGGTGCTGTAAACTAGCTTAATATTAGTTAACATTCAATTCTTAATTCTTACCACTAATTACTCAATTGTTTGTAATATGTCAAATCAAAAAATAAATACAATCTGTTTTTTAAACTTTGAATAACTCTTAGTGCTGAAAGATTAAGGAATTAATACATGCTTATTATTAATATCCATTTATTATTAAGTAATAAAGAAAACCAAAATTATTTTTAATGAAATTTATAAATTTCAGTTTCATATTAAGAACATTTAGACAAACATGAAAAAAATGTTTATGGGATACCATAAAAATTTTGTTCATGTTTGTCTAAATAGCGGAATTTACTATTTAAGCAGACAATTGGAAAATTTGTTAATGTTATAATTCTTAAATACATGAAAGGAGTATTAGTATTGTGTGCATGTTATTTAAAGCAATCCTGTAGTACCTGCTTTTTTCAAACATCATGAATATAATATTTTTATAAAATATCAATTTTTTCAGTAAAAGAAAATGAATAAAAAAATCTAAGAGTTAAGTGTATTGATTTTTATTTTATCATGCATGCTTTGATGAGTAAAAGTACAATAGAACTGCATTTCATGAGAAATGTTGATTAGGAACAGGTGTATAAGCATATACATTTTATAAAAAAGGTCTACTAGAAATATCATTCAAAAATACCCACCAGAAACTGTTTTATTTTTATATACTAAAAGCATGTAAATTACTAAATTTTGTAAAGTATCACAGATTTTCACATAAAAAATGCTGAATATTTTATTCTAACCATTTTGTAAATAGCTGGCATTCAAGTAAGAATGTAGAATAATTTTTAATACTCTGAATGCGTTCTTTATCATTATTAATTCATTTATGCATAGGCTTAATCATTATTTATTGTCATTGCATTATGTTTCCAACCATCCATTTCTGGCAATTTAAAGGCAAAGCACAATAGCTTTATTTTAAACCACAATTTATGAGGTTACTTAATTGCTGTTTAGTTTGGATTTTATTCTTGATACTGTGTCAAAAGAAGAGCATTATGGTTCTAGTTTTTTTTATAATGGAGAATTAAGTTAAATTATCAACATGCATAGGCTTCTGAATTTATCAAATAAAATTAAACGAAATTTTTTAGATTTGAAGTTAAAAAAATTTATAATATTTGGAATTTCTATATTTCTTAGTATGTTCTGTGTTGTAAGAGTTGGTAACAATCCTCTCAATTACTAAATATAGCCAGTTATGCTTCATTTGATATTGGTTTTTTGGTGTAAATTTGCATCAGACCTTCTTGCCAAGCTGTTTTTGATATGGTCTTTAATTCTACAGTTCATGATTTTGGTTCTTAAGTGTGTATGTATTTGTTTGTAATGAACTTTATACATCCTGGTCAAATTAGCTCTCAAATGTTAAAAAAAAAAAAAAAAAAAAAAAAAAAAAAAAAAAAAAAAAAACCTATAGCAATCAACAAAACCCTATGAAGCCGCTTAAAATTTTTGATTCATGTGATTAGATTTTTTTAAATTTTAATAATAATGGTGTTCTATATTATGGGCACTATATAAATTCAGAAATGTTGAATGGATTATTCTATATAATTAACAATAAAATGTTTTACTTTAAAGGAAATTATATTGAGTTTCTTATAAATCAGTTTTTTTATTAAGTATAGAGATGAAAAAGAATTTTCAATTATATTCAGTGTTGTTATAAGATATTATATTTTTCTTAATGTTTTTAATTACTTATTTAAAATTAAGTGTAGTAATGTGATAATTGTATTTTATATTACCTTTAGGATATCTATGAAATTTATTAAACCAATGGTCATTGAAAGCGGACAGAGATTTACTTTGAGAGATGGTAAGACCACCTTTGGCACTGGTGTATTTACGAAAATCAATCCTGATCTAAATGAACTTGAGCGAGAGAAATTAATTAAAGGAAGAAAGAAGGAGAAGAGGGCTGCTGCTGAAGCAGAACTTAAAAAACTTTCTGGGGCATAGTAGATGTAAAAATTTATAGCATTTGCAAGTAATTCATTTATCATTGTTAAAAAGAATTTAATAAAATATAAAATAAACTGTTTAGGAGATTTTATTTCCTTTAATGAGTAAAATTTTTACAAAATATAGCAAAAAAAAATTCCACAACATTTTTTATAATTTTATGTATAATATTTGTTTTTATTGTAGATCTTATCTTTTGTTCCATAAATTTTTCATAGACATACAATAATTTCAGTAATTTTGATACTTGGTTAGTGAGTTTAGAAAATAAATATTGTAATTTCTTCTTTTGCCAGGTATTGTATAAACTTTGCATATCAAATAATGAAATATAATCTTATGTTAAGTCAATTTATAAATTAGACTCAATGTTATGTAATTGATAAAGTAATTTTGTTTCATTTACTGTCTATGTGTTAATTATGTATTTACAAAATGCCAATAATATTACAGTAAAATACTAAATCTAGAAAACCGATTTGAAAACTGAAGTGATGAAATCCAAAATTTCATGCTTATAGAAGCAACTAATCTAACTAAAATCCATAAATTTTCAATTTCAACTATTTAGGGATTGAAAATGAAAGCTGTTAGTTAGACCTTTAAAATTTCCACACAAACTTTAAAATCGATAAAAAAAAAAAAAAAAAAAAAATTGTATAAAAAATAGTTTTATTATCTTCGATTTATAAAAGCTTCTATAGTCATTTGGTTTGTCCACCAGATTTTTATCAATTAAATTGAGAATAGCTATATGATGTTATCCCACGTCATATTCAAATATAAACATAATCAAAATGTCGAATCTGATTGTGTTTTATTTCAGAACATTAATTGCAATGTTTGTAAATAGTTTAAATTGTAATAAACATTGATTTGAACTCACTATAAAGCTTCTTATAGAATATTAAATATATAATTGGAAGTAAGTAAAATATGTATAAACTTTTCTGCACATTAAAAATTTGATAAGAAAAACCAAAGATATTAAAATAAAAACTATATTATCTTTATCCATTACTAATTGCCCAGTTGATAAGTGAATGATTAATACTATGTCCATTCATGAGTCCCATCTTGAACACTGAAGCCTGTAATATTTAGCAATCCACTTTAAATGTAGGTAGCAGCTATATTAGCATTCTAGAGTGTTGTGGGGAAAACTATAACCAAATATAAACAACTGAAACCATAAAAAAATTGTGATATTGTATTCCAGAATTAATTATCTTATTATGAAGTGATAGTGTATTTGTGAAATTTAAGTCTTTAAAATCAGCATAAAATGTAGAATCTAAGTGACAAAAATACTTGAGTGATGCCCCTTAGCGTATAAAATTCATATTGAACAATCTATTGACATTAACCTCATATTATCAAAAAATTTAATTTATTGCGATGTTGGATACTCTATATTGAAAATATCTTCAGAGCAAATAACTCAGAAAGGTGAGTACATGATGGGGTGATCTGCATATGAATGTTCATCAGTTTGGGGATTCGATTCCCATCTCAAATGTTTTTGTATATAATTAAAATTGTATTTTAGCAAATTTATACTTCTTGTGAGCAAAAAATAATTTTAGAATGTCCAACAAAGTCTTAATGCCATACTATGGATCTATACATAAGATCCTAAATAGCACATAAGATTAAGATATGTTAGCAATTCTTGATTGTTTACGTATACACATGATCTTCAAATTACTAGGTTGAAGAAAGAAAATTTCGTTATAAACATTTCACAATAAGCCTAATTTGCTATTTAGTGACAATTTCAATCTACCTTCCTGTTGTTTTCTTGGTTCCATAAAATATATTGAAAAAAGAGCTCGAATATTTTTAACTCTTAAAAATTAAAAGTATCAATATCTCTATTGCAGACATGATTTATTTTTTATTTTTCTATCTTAATGGAAGTTTTTTCACTTCATTTTATTGTATTATTTTAAACACATGCATTACATCTCTATTGAATAAAAGTTAATACTCATAATATAAACAAATTCACATGTGAATGAATGTCAACTTTATTGTGATATTTAGATGAATAAAAAAATTCTTTTAAGATTATCAAATTATTTTGACCTAGGCTGTATGATTTAAAAGTGGGCAGAATTATAACAATATGTATACAAGTCATCTGTCAACAGATGCAGTTTTCTGTGGCAATTATGGAAGGGGATAATGTTATCCTCATTCTTTGTTAATAACATATAATAATGTAATATTCTAAATTCTGTTATTTCTTGAAAATATGGTTTGGTATTTTAAAATGTAAATGTGTTAAGAATTTTTTTTAAAAAATAATGGGATAAGTTGGTAACCAATTGATAATATCTTGATATTGGAATTTTGCCGAAATTAGCACAGGTAATTTCTGAAAATGTTCCATGAATCTGTGCAAATCATATTTTACAAACATTCAATTCATTTTGGTTTGATTTTTTTAGAAGTTTATGATTTTTATAAGCAACTAAGTCTTAAAGAAAATAAATAATCAAATTGATTTATTGAAATGATAACTAAAGAACAATAAAAGAGTGCTCAATTCAGCCAATTTTTCTTTAGTTGTCAATATTTTGGTGATAAAACTTTGATTTTTGCTACAAAAGCGGATAGTCTGAACTGTTGCTTGAAATAAAAAACCTATCATATAAATTAGTATCGGAAGGAATTATTGAATCTCAATGCAAGACAATAAAATTAAATAAGACATGTTAGATAATTTAGCTAAAATGACATGAAATCATCGAATTCTATAGTACGGCGGATATGCATGATATTGAGAAAACTAAGTGTCCTCCAAATCCAATTAGTGGCTTGCTAACTTTAGGAAAATGGATTGGAAAATAGATTAGATTCGTAAAAACATTCAGAAAATTTGACTTTATAAATTTTTCAAAATTCATTTGATGAAATCGATTCCATTCCATGTTTCAGAGCTAACATTCTCGTCCACGATCAAAACTACATAATAAATATTATTGATGCACAAAATTTATTGAAAAAGAACGTACGTGTGTTAATTCATGGGAATAAGTATATCAATCGGTAGTGGCGACAATTTTGGCAAAATAATAATATAAGAACAATTGCTCATATGTTTGTGATAAAAATAGTGAAAGATTCTTGAAAGATAAAGAAGTAGGGTATATGTGTGATTTCTGTCGAGTAAGAGAAAATATTACTGTCATCTGATTTTTTAATTATTTGCCGATAAAGGGATCAAGGCTAAAAGCTACTGTAATAAAGTTTTAAATTTGCGTCTTACGAAAATGAACTTTTTCCCTGGCATTCATAACAGAAAGTATCAAAAGTAATTCTTGCAAAGATTTTTTTCAGAAGTAAGGCTTATTAGCAAGCTTGAAATGATAATACTTATTAGATTGCTGTATTATTTTGCTATTAGGTCCACTAATTGTATAGTATTTTTATTATCCACTAATTGTATAGTGTTTAATTATACAATTAGCGGACCTAATAGCAAAATAATACATCGATATAATACAGTAAGTTAATCATTAAAAGAAATTATATTTTCATATCAGAAAGTTAGAATAAATATTTTTTACCTTTGCTTCATTCCCTCTAATACACTGGTTTTCAAAAATTAAGAAAAAATCATAAAAATAGTGATAGCTCGCAAAAATAAATCAATCTTAAAAAAATTTAAATATGTTGGTAAGTGTAAAAGGAGCTGAACAAATAGGACTTCATGCAAAACAGGGCGCTGCTGTCAGAATACATCATTTGCGGAAGATAAAAATGGATGTCTCAGAGGAAGGCAGCAATTGAGACACTGCATGTCTGAGATTAGAAATCTAGTACAGTGAAATTGTAACAATGTCCTCCAGACATCATTTGACCGAACAATTTCGATGGCGATGTATTGGGAGACTAGAGGCAGGACAAAGTCAGAAGTGACAAGAGGGCTGAATGTGATTCATAGACTTAGACAACAACTTCTGACCATGGATTTAACATTCAGAAGATTCAACCAAGGTCATCTTGAAGTGCCGATGACAAATATTTGTCATTGTGAAGTCGATAATGGACAGGAATAGAACGCAGCTCTGGCTGAACTCAAATACTCCCTCACTGTTAGCACCGGAAGATTGGTATTCAGATTAACCGTACGTCGAAGTCTTCACGAACGTAATCTTTATGAGAGGTAATCAGTCATTTGCATCCCGCTCATGTCACGACATAGGCGGGAACGTTTGCAAATGGACACGTCAACATATCCACTGGACGTGTGATCAGTTTTGGGCTATTCTCCTTACGGATGAGTCCAGGTTTGGCCTCGAAAACGATAATAGACGCCTTTTCATTTGGAGAGAACATGGAACTCGTTTCAGCCATCAAACATCCGGGAAAGAGATGTATCTTTTTAGGTTAATGCACAGACTTCCATGTTTTTTCCTGTGGAAGTATTAATGCTCACACCTGAAGCATCTCATCACATCTTGGATGCTTATGTACTACTTTATGCTGGGGCAGTAAGTGATGCTTTCGTGCTACACGATGATAATGCGAGACCACACAGGGCTCGCATTGTGGATACGTATCTTAAACAGGAAGAAATTAAGCGCATGCTGTGGCTAACGTGATCACCAACCTTAATATGGTGACCTATCTAGCATGTTTGTGACGCTTTAGGACGATGTGTAGTTCCTCTCAATCCCCTTCTTAGGACCCTAGTCGCGCTTAAAATACTTTGGAAGAGAAATGTCTCACATTTCCTATACAATTAATATAACACATAATTATTGTATACATATACTAACTTTTATAACACCATAACTGTGTGATGATTTATTTTAATGCTATTTTCTTCCTTCCTATATGCTGTATAATGTATAAATAAAATTCCACGAGTAAGTTTTTATATCATCGTCATTTTTGTAAATTTTGCTTAATTTATGGTAACTAGTGTACACATATTGTACTACTGTTGCCATGGCATCTCACATGAAAAATTGATCGCAATTTATTTTTTTTTTTTTTTTTTTTTTTTTTTTTTTTTTTTTTTTTAGCGTTCTTAGATTTTACAGAGTATTTTATATGTGGCAGAGCTGAATAGATAAATACTATGGAACGAGACAAAAAGACAGCTTATAACAGACAATGCAAACAATTTTCAAAGATTCGATTTAAGTAAAATTTTGGACAAATCCATCATCGTATTTGGATATTGCAATTAGATTCATTTTATGCATTATATTTCGGAGAACGATCAACAGAAATATCATTGCTTAGTGTAATGGTAGCTGTTTCATTATACCACTCTTGGAAGCTGTACATCATACCAGTTCTCTTCAAGATGCTTTGATGTCTTCTTTGGAAGTTATAGGAATTCCAAAAGAATTTATTGAAAGTATGACCGATCACTTAATATTCTCGAGTGTGGTTTTATAGATGATTTTAAATTTATTTAGCGATGAAATCTCATTATGATCCCATCAGCGATCAAATAATATAGTATAGTGCGAATTTGGTTTCATCCAAATATTTGAGTTACAATCATTAAAATTAAATTCACACATATCAGAAAGTTTGAATTAATAATAGTTTATTTATACTTCGAGTAAAATCCTAAAATAAGTAAAATATTTGGTATAGTTTTAAAAAATATAAAACGAGGTGTAGAAACTTATTGCCAAAGCCAGAATAAGGTTTTTACAATTTTACCCATGAACTGTTTCAAAGTCATATCACACTCATACCTGTTTTAAGAAAGCTTGAATCAATTCCGAATGAGATAATAAAGCCCAGATTAACTAACAATATACATATCGTAATTTAGGACAATGTCCTATGTAAATAGAAATAACCTCCAGACTTCTATCGTATATCATCTCGGGGATATAAATTAACTGACATATATCTAACCTAAAGATAAATGACAGTCATTCATTGCAAAAATTAATAATTTTTTGCCATCAGAGTGACACTGTACTTACAAGATTGTTAACAGAGATATTAGTCCACAGATCTAGATTAATCATTAGTTTACAAATAATTGACACACTTATGGATTAATGTTAAACGATAGACATTCATTGCAAAATTTATTATTTTCTTTTTATATACAATAGAGTTATATTTATATTGACAAGACAATTAACAGATATTTAATAAAATATATGGATCCTCATAAAAAATTTTTGTGAATGTTTCCAATTCAGGAAGTAATATTTTACTGTAAAAAAAAATTATATGAAGTTTTTTTACGTATCTCACTGATATTTTTTAGGTTGCATTTCTTCAGTTATGGTATTTCTTTCACATGTAATATAAAGCTTTATCTGTGCTTAGTACTTGACAATGTATATTTATATTATAATTAAAATTGAATTTAAAAAGGCACCGTCTATTGTCACGTTAAATGAATGTTAAACAAAGTACTTTTCCTGAATTATTTTTCTCATATTGGGTTGATATTAGTCTATGTATAGTATAAATAATTAATTAAAAACCCCAAATCAATATTTTATTGGACAACTTTTGCAAGCATAACAGTTCTCATTGGTTTGGGTATCGAGTCTACTTACTTTTAGAATGCAGTTGTGGCCAGAGAATATCATGCATTACTATGCATTTTAGATTTTATAAATTAGATGGAAGAGAGTACTGTCGAATTCGTCCTTCCATTATATCTTACACATTTTCTATGGATTTAAAATCCAGGCTCTGTGGATGCTAGTGAAGGATATTGAAATCCGACTGATGTTTATCAAACCGATTTCTAATACTTCTGGTATGACGTATAATTACGTTATCGACAACGAAGAATCCGTCATCATCTGAGTGAAAATACAAAATTGCATGGTTCACTTGATATATTAGTTTATTTAGATATCTCGTGGCTGTTTTATCTTTGAGAAACACCAGGGCAATACTTTTGTGCCAGTAGAACATGCCTCATATCAAGATACTTTCATAAGACCATTGTATAAAGCAAATTGGCAAAACGGATTCATTCTTTCATGATTTTCACCAAATGCAATGTCTTCCATCAGAGAAAAATAAAGTATAGCTCAATTCATTTGACTACATTACCCGTTTCCAATTCTCAGATGTCCAATGTTTTCTCTCCTGACGCCAACTCGGACAAATTAGTAAGTATTTCGGTCAGAAATTTGTGATTTTCTCGCAGGCATTCCCATACTTTGCAATTCTCTGAGCATGATTCGAGCTGAAATCTGTTGGAAGAATCTTGGTTGACGATTTTTGCAATTTTAAGGATAGTAGAGTCCTTATTCTGTTGTGCAATTCGTCAGAAACAACGTATGTTATGCTCTTGGAAAACTACACGAACCGCAGTTATGTTTTCTATAGAAGACGTAACTATAGTTCCAGCACACTATCTCTAGTTTTAAACTGCGGTTCTTCTATATAAGAATTGGTGCTTAACTTCCAACTTTTGAAAACCTTTGATATCGTTTCTTTTGAGAATCCAGTGAGATTTATTGTTTTTGAAATCGAGACTTTTGCTAATCGGCCACTAACAATAAGCAATTTTTCAAGTAGAGAACTCTCTGTCATTTTTTCTATTTTACTTCATTAATCGTGGAATGCAGTATTACTACTTATGCTAGATGTGTAATCTACGTCGTAAAAAATTTGCTTACTTCATTCTTAGCAAAATTTTTAAGGAAAATCTCAAAGATCTCATTGGTCAATGTGTATGTGCGGATATAACTGGTGTTCCTAGTGCGTATTGTGTAAAATATACATAATCTGTGTGTGTGGCCATATATATGTATATACAAACATATATATATATATATATATATATATATATATATGAGAGAAAGAGAGATACATGTATTTATGTGTATTATTTGTACTCCTAACGCAGATAAAAAAATTATTATTCTATCTCCTATTGCAGATAGAATAATAAAATATTATTTGTGAAATCAGGAATGAGAAAAGCAAAATACAAAAAAAAAAAAAAAAAAAAAAAACATTAAACTATACTTTTTGTTTTCAATGACTATTCGTTAGTTTGGTCAAAATTAAAAGAAATGACTTACAGTTCAAGTATTGACTTTGTTAATTGATCATTATTTAAGATTATGAATTAGTTATTTGTGTATAATAGTTCATACACATTTTGGCAGTAATAAGTAATAATAGTAAGAATAATATACGTACATAATAGGTAAATCTGCATTTTAATGCGCACTCTTTTTTGACGGTGATAAATCCGAATAAATGAAATTAAAATAGTAAGAAATACAGTGCATAAAATTTTTTTATCTATAATTGTAATGATAGAAGAATGGTACCAAATGAGAGAAAAACGAAATTCTTTTGTAATAGAACTTAATTTCCTTAAGTACAATAAAACCATGTTATACAATAAAACAAAATTAACAATTTTTATGTAGAATTTTAAATTTGTAATTCATTAAGGGAAAGGAACATTTTTGTAGAATTGAGCTGACTCCAGATTATTAAATGAACAAAAAATTGTGTTTTTTGTTTTTAGTTTAAATGTAGTTCAATGTTTTATTAATCTTCAAAGTATATAAATTAATTAAAATAATTCCTATATTTCCATTATTTTTCACTCACTGTGGCTAACAGCAATTTACACAACGGAGACAATGTTGAAGAATCGTCAGCGAATATTTAAATTCCAAATATAATATCTTTCAGAAAACCGAATATGGCAGTAAAGTGGAAAAAAAGTATGCTTTCTCCATAATACTTAACGTACCTTCACAAAATCTCATTTTAAATTGGGAAAAATGAAGCATTTTAACATAAGTGCAATGTTTATTGGATGTTTAATTCGAAATACTAATCACTTTTACACCTAACAATTGATGAAAAAACCATAAAACATAGCTTTACTATTAAATCATTATTTATTGCAAGTTATAGTTAATCTCTGCAGTCATACATGAAAGGACTTCCGTATTGTCGCATAAGTATGTGACTAACGAATTAACTATGGGTGAAACTTGGTGAAATATTGGTGATTATTATTCTATTTTATCAGTGCTCGTGATAAAGTCACAAATGTTATGATCGAAAGTACATAAAATATGATCCTTTAATTGTAATCTTTAACTGTCTTATTTTTAAAACGGTATAAAAATGTTTATGCTTTGGAAGTAGAATTTGTTGCAACCAACTTATTTGATAGTTTTTCCGCCTATATTCTCCAAAAATGATGCTTTAAGTTATCAAACGCACATACACATATAAGAGTCTTTTATTTTTATTTTATTATTTTGTTTAGTTGCTTGTTTAGTAAAAAAAGTGTAAATCATAAAT
This sequence comes from Latrodectus geometricus, assembly GCA_026290005.1. Lineage (NCBI taxonomy): Eukaryota > Metazoa > Arthropoda > Arachnida > Araneae > Theridiidae > Latrodectus > Latrodectus geometricus. The sequence continues at coordinate 15,945 of JAPDSC010093987.1, read as the reverse complement.
GGACTTAACGAACTTAAGTGCAGGCAGTCATGGAGATAATGAAAGTGATGTTAAATAATTCCTTTTTCAATACTATTAACTAAAATTGTCGAAATTCTCCAATTATATAAATGTTCTATTAAGTGTGAACAATTTTAAATGGGAGGAAGTTTAACTTGAATTATCACTTTGAAAGAAAATGAAATATCTTTGATTGAAATTTCTCAAATATAATATTTAGTTTTGCTAGCCTTTGTTTTGCTAATTGTTATCGTTGTATTTCAGAATTTTAAAAGTAAGTTTAATTAATAATAATTACGAAAACAAGCAAAGAATAATGAAACAAACTTTTATGTTTAAACAAAATAAGATCAGCATAAAATTAATATCTTAAGAAATTTAATAGCTTAATTATTTCATTTTATATTTATATATAATTATTTAATTTTCATTTTTCATTAAAACAATTATTAAAATGGCTGGTTTGTGGTTTATGAAAAAGATGTTCGATAGTATAAAATTCTTTAAATTTTTTAATTCGCTTTTATTTAAAAATTTTATGGAAGAATATTAACTTGCTGTCATTATTCTTACGAAAAAGGTCAAAATTAATAATTTTTATTAATTTTAAGCTCTTTTATTTATTTAGTTTTTGCTAGCATTACTGTGATCAAGATTTTTAAAAAGTTCTGCATATTTACAATCTATACTTTAATTTAGATCAATATAAATAAATAAATAAAAGAGCTTAAAATTAATAAAAATTATTAATATTGACCTTTTTCG
>JAPDSC010093987.1:0-15080 GCA_026290005.1 Latrodectus geometricus | reverse complement strand
ATATATATATATATATAGTAAGATGTCATACTTAAAATAAAAAAAATCATGCTTTTAAAATAATTTCCTTCAATCTCATTATATTTTAATTTCATTTAATAAATAAAATTTTCTTGAAACTATTTAATAATTATTAAAACTATGTAAGGTTAAAAATTATGGGTATTGATGACCCATAGCAAGAAGTAAAAATAATTGGAAATTTTGTATTTTGTTACATTCAATCCAAAAATATGATCTAGTATTGATTATTAGTACTCTTAAAAACAAGTAATTATCAATATTAACACAAATTATTACATTTCTTAAAAAATTCAGGATTTAATCTTCTTAAAAATTTCAATTAATAAAATACATTTTTCTTTTTTAAAAATCATGTTTAATTATATATATTTTTTAAAAACATTCTGCTTTATTAAGTTTAGAGATTACCGATATTAATTTTTATAAATTCATAATTATGTTCTTTTGTATGATTGAAGATTAGTATAATGTGGCTGTAATATTTTCAGCAAATGAAAGTTATGTCTTGAAATTAATGTCCGAAAATTTTAGCATGTTTTCAAAATCTATTTCAAAAAATTTTTAGTCTCAAATCATGAGTTCTGTGAGAATCATTTTTTATAAATTAAGTGAATCAGCTTGATGGTTGGTTAGTTTTGTTAGTTATATAAAAAAAGAGAGTACTGGCCTAAGGGGATAAGGTATCTGCGAATCTGACTGAAAAAGGATCGGCGAGATCTTACTGATAAGAGCCCCCCCCCGGAAGATAGACCCTTATTTTTGAATATTCGAGTTAGAATATGAGAGCAATTTAGGTTGTCGTTATCAAACAGAATAATGACTTTATCATGTTAATGTTCTTGGCGCCATCTGAAATCTAAGTAAAGAATTCCTTCTAAATATAGAATTTTTTCTTACTATTTTTGAAAATAAACCGTGGTATTCTACAACCAAGGTTTATAGTATGCGGCACCATAAATATTAACATGATGCCATCCCGTTAATGTTCGTGGCACTATCTGTAATTTAAATGAAAAATTATTTTTGAAATTTGAATATTTTCTTAGTTGTTTTGGAAAGTTTATGTTTAAGGAAATCAAATCCAGCTTGTCGGAAGTTGGTTTCTGTGTCGATACGTTCCTGGCCCATCTGTGGACAAGATTTTGCATTTGATATTAGTTATTTTTTATTTTAGAAAATTTTAATTTTTGTGTTCATCGCGAATTTTGTAAGCTAAATAAAAAAATTGTTGTACTTAAGAATTTTGCTAAAAATATTTTTAAATTTTTCAAGATGAGATTTGAATCCGCTACCTCCAAAAAGAATTCGCGGGGTATAGATTTCATACCTTAACGAATACCATGGTGTTACACTTTGATCTTAACCAAAAGGCCAAGAAGCGATGAATACCGTAGTTGTAGTATAGCATAGTTTATTTTCGAAAATAGTAAGAAAACAATTCAATATTCAAAAGTAATTCTTTATTTAGATTACAGATAGGGAAAAGAACATTAACATAATGACTTCATTATTCCGTTTGATAACGATACCCTAAATTGCCCTCTTACGCGAATATTCAAAAATTAAAAGTTCATTTTCCGGGTGGCGGGGGTGGCGTGACTCCTTATTAGTTAGATCCAGGAGATCCCTGATCCCCATGGGCCAGCACTCTCTTTTTAAACTATTGTTGTCGCTCAAGGTCCAAAAAAGGACAAGCTGCAACAGTAAATGAATCAGCAAACAAGATTGTGTTTCATGATTTTGGAATTCTTTATCAAACTAAGTAAAATCATTTAAAATTTCTTCTATGCCATGACTCTTTACTTCATCAATTATAGTAACAAATTTTTCCGTAAAAGAAAATCTAAGCCTATATTTAAATTTAAACTTTATTTTTTAAATGTTAGCATATATTTAATATGTACAAGGAAAAATTAACAAAAAATAAGTTAATTGCAATTTTAAGAGTATCAGATTAATTAAATGAATGAAGTTTATAATAAACAATAAACCAACCAATATACCATAAAAAATTATATTAATAAAGATATTCAACACCAGTGATTCACTGTAATTAGAAATGTGGTCTCCATTTAAAATTTTTCATTAAATATGACAAAACGAAAAAAGTAAAATAAAAAAAAATATTTAGGTAACAAATACCAAAGATTACTTTTTTTTTCTTTAATTATGATTAAAATGTTTTATTTAACTTTTGGATTTCAAAATTTAACTTATTTGTCTTACTTGAATGTACACTACATCAAGGAAATTATTCAAAAAGTTGTAATATCAGTCTATAATTTATTTCCTAGCAAGGTTGATCTATTTATTGTTGATTCATTGCAACAAATAATAATGAAAACTGATTTATAAATTCTTTCGTTTAATCGTAAATACATTTAAGACTTAAAAATGATTTATTCCACATTTTCAGTCTTCCACATACATATTCTTTTTAATAATACGCCAAATAAAGCTAAGGTAATAAATAATATAACAAATTAAGTTTTGCAATTAAACATATTACAAAGGTAATGAATAGTTTACACGAATTAATTAATCATTATTGTTAAAATTAATTGTATTAAAAAATGAATTATATGTAATTAAAACAGACACAAAAAAAATAACTTTTATTGAATTTTGTGAATTAATTCGATGATTTGAATAATAAAGGAAATGGCAATCAATTAAAAATTTCTTTTTCATTATATATTTTTATCAATCTAACAGTTTTACCGTTAAAAGATAAAAATGCACTTATTCGACAAGCTGAAATTTTTCTAGACGTAAAATCTAACAAAATTAAAAATTCAAGTATAATTTCTATAATTTGTTTACTGTTTGTCATATAAGAATTACCCATGTATTCTTTACTTCATTTCTCGAACAGCATTGCATTGTCTTAAAGATTTTGAAAAATATAGAATAGCATTCATAATATTTCACGTGAAATATTATACAATATATTCAAGATTTCAGAAAAAAATTTGTATATCATTAATTTGCAAAATAAATTTTAAAAATACATTTAAGTTATAATATGAAACGATTTCTTTTTATTATAATTCATTTCTAAATTGTTTATGTAACATGAATTTTCTAAATTTCATATAATATTTTTTTAAAATTAGCTGGTCAAATTTAGATATTGAATTACATCAAAAATTCAATATTGACCGACAATGATTGAATATTGGCCAATATCTTTGTACTATTTGAGGAGAGAAATATAATTTTTCAAATGTTTCTAAATTAAAAATATATAGATCAAGAATGTTTTGTAGGAGTGTTTGGAATAAAGAAGGAGTAATTTCTTAAAATTTTAGAATTCGTGGGAAAATTCTAAAGAAAGTTGTTAAATGTTTTCTAAAATAAATGGGTACAGTCATAAAAAGTGTTAAACAACAAGAAAGAGGCTAAGCGCTACAAAATGATATTTACAGGGTCACTCGTGTTGAAATTTGGAAGTTAGTTGGTCATATCTCAAAAACTAAATGAGATGAGGGGAGGGGTATGTCAAAAGTAAAATTATAAAATATTAGTAATTTAAAAACAAATTATTCTTTGCTCATAGAAATACGATGAAAAGAATGTGTATTGCAGTGTGAGCAAGTTTCAATTCAGTTATACTACGAAACGGGGAAACAAAAAGCAATTAGTTGTTACTAGACATATATCCTGTCTTATTATTGTACGATTGGCGTATATTACTTATAAACCACAAATCATAATAATGTCTAATATAGGTGAAAATGTGTGTGTGTGTTTTCTGACCTACTGAATGACGTGACAGTATTTGTATTCGTACACAAACCATTGCGCGTTTTATGTGTTTCTTCGCATAATTATGCTAAACGCGTCATTTAAATCATTGCTGATCCACAATTTTTCTGTAGGTCTTTTTCTTGTATCTCGTTTAGTTTTAGAAACAAGATAGCTGCTTCTGAATTTCATGATTAGAATTATATCTACCTTCCCATGCGAATCACACAAGACCTTTTCTTCACATGAATGTGCACTAGATATCTTTAGCTGTTAAATTGCAACTATTCTGTAACTTAGTAGTTGATTATTCATTATCTTATTCTATTTCTGAGATAAGACTGTCAACTTCCGAATTTTGCTGCAAGGAGCTTAGAAATCATCTCGTCTTATGACACATAGCCATTTTCGTGTAATTCAACACCTTTGATTAGGCCCATAGCTGTCGATGATTGAAAATTTAGGAGAAAGGCAGGACAGACATTTTATAAACATTAATATTTCTGAGGGAGTGAAATATCCTAACCGCTATGGTGGAAAGGGGAAGGATAGATGATATTTAAAAATAATAGAATGTGACAGATGTTTGTGCCTAATTTTATAGTTTTCAGGATCATTGCAATAAATGGTATTATGACCGATACAATTTAAATCCAAATTCAACAATAGTGATAGAGTTGTGTTCAAAAGAGCGATAGGAAACAGGCTTGATACCAGCAAGTCAAAAAATTTGCATCAACTTTTCCTTCCCTACCAAAATAGCCGAGCAAGTAACTAAAGTTTAAAATTTAAATTGTGTAATTAATTGAAAAGGGCATTTTCTTTATTAAAAATAAAGAACTGTTTTCTATTAGTATTTGTTTGGCTGCTGTTCAGTAACCAATTTTTAACAAACGAAGGCTTATTTGAGCGGGATCCACAGCTTGAAATTAATTAAGAACTTGTACAAACACCTATGCTTCGAGTTTATTTGTTTTGTCTCTCAAGAGTCATCTTTTGTGCACTTAGATTAATTGGACAGAGACAAACAGTTAGAAGTGAATTAAGAGCTCTAATAAATGTATGATTCATGGTAGGAATCGAACTCATCAACTGCTGGACAGAAGATCAAAGTGCTAACTGGACAGCAAAGTTTCCCATTAAGAGTTGTAATTGAAATAATTATTTAAATCTATGTTAATTTGGAAAAAATTAAGTAGTAAATTATATATATATATATATATATATATATCTTCTTTAATTTATTTATAACCGTCAAAAGAAATTGGGCATAACATTTTAGAAATTATTCCTTAGTTTAAATTGACTAATTTTTATCCACCTTTTTAAGTTATTTTTTAATGTGAACTTATATTTTAAAATTTCTTAGAAGAAGAATAATTTCAGATAAAAAAATAAAGATTATATTAATAAAATTAAATTAAGAATAAAATGAAATTATAATATTAAATAATAATTAAAATTATAATATTAAATAAATAAGTAAAAATAAAATAAAATAAATAATTATTATATTAAAATTTGGTTTCAGAAACTCAGTAAATTTTTCGATGAATATATATTTATTCAATTGCATGTATTTCTGCAATTCTGATGAGGTTATTTAAGTAATATTGAAATAATAAGTTGTGAATTATTTAATTATTTGTATTTCAATTAAATCAGCAAAAAACATTACTTTAATAATTTTTTAGCCTAATTATTTTAACTTTTTTCTTTAATTTAATTTTATTTATTTATCAACTGATGTTATATATTTTACTAAATTATTATTTTTCATGCATTTTTTTATATTTTAGTATTTTATACTATTTTGTTATATAATAATGAAAGTTTGATAATTCCTTAGTACAATACATCAATAATGACCGTACATTCAAAAATAAATTGTACACGTAATATTCAAGTGTATCCCTTATTGTATTTGGTGGAGAGATATAAATTAATGAACATATAAATTTGTAAATAAATTATTTTAATTGAAAAGTTTATGAATTCTTTTGGATTATTTTTATATAGAATAATAACTTGTTAAAGAAACATGAAACAAAAGTAATACTATTGTACAATAGTTTAAAATATCAATAATTAATTTAAGATAATAATAATAAAAGATTTTATAATGTTGTTTAAGAATATATCAAAGTAATAATAAGTTAGTTGCTTTGAGCCTTTTATTTAATTTATAAATTAAGTAATTAATTTTAATTTGTTTCAATTTTTATTAATTTAATCATTAATAAAACAAAATTTATTGTATTTAAAAAATTAATTACATATATTAATTTACTGACATGTCATTATAATTAAGTATGGAAGGTATGACAAAGAATTAAAACTTAAGAGAAATTTTCATTTACCTCTGATGATTTGAAGATACTTGACATAAAATCAGCTAGTAAGGCCAGTTTGAAAGAGATAACTTGCCAAGAGAGGTGTGACAGGGTTGCTTTTCCTCCAACGGATCATTGAGAACAGATGCGCGTTTCTCCAAGAGGCTTAGATGAAGGGCAATACCAGTTCATAGAGGGAAACAACAAAGAACCGTCTCCGTATGAAGTCGCACCATCCGCATCCCCCGTCGAAGCCATGCTGCTTCTGCTACTAGTGGGGACGGCGGTCCTTTGCCGGCCCGGCAACGGATTCCTAAAGTCTTTTACTCCTCTATTGGAGGAAGATCCCTGTTATGACGATGGGGGTAAGCCACGCCGTTGCATCCCTGACTTCGTGAATGCCGCCTTCGGGCGGTCAGCTGTGGCTAGCAGCACGTGTGGTCAACCTCCCATGCAGTACTGTCGAATGGACGTTGAATCGGGCAGTCCTCAGTGCCAAATTTGCGACGAATCCAATCCACATCACGCCTCTTATTTAACAGATCTTAACAATCCAAGCAATGTGACTTGTTGGACATCAGAAGCCAATCCCACCGATGTGGTCAACTTGACCCTCAGCTTGGGCAAGAAATACGAATTGACTTATATTAGTCTCCAGTTCTGCGGACTGAAGCCAGATTCAATGGCTATCTACAAAAGCATGAACTATGGGGAGACTTGGCTGCCTTTTCAGTTTTATTCCACCCAGTGCCGCAAAGTGTTCGGTAAGAACCCCAATGTCCCCCTGACCAGGTCCAACGAACAGGAGACGTTGTGCGCAGATGCGCGATCCGGGATCGAACCGGCCACTGGTGGTCGAGTGGCCTTCAGCACACTTGAAGGCAGGCCTTCTGCATATGACTTTGACAATAGTCCAGTTCTGCAGGACTGGGTGACAGCCACCGATATTCGCATCGTGTTGGTGAGAGTAAAGCCATGGACAATTGCGACCACATCGCCAAATGACACAGAATTAAGTTTCTACAGTGTTTCAGACTTGGCAATTGGCGGTCGATGCAAATGTAACGGTCATGCATCCAGATGTATAGCAAATGCTGACGGTTCGTTAATATGTGACTGTAAACATAATACGGCCGGAAAAGACTGCGAAAAATGCAAACCGTTTCATTTTGATCGACCATGGAGTCGTGCTACTGCTCACAATGTCCACGAATGTGTGGGTAAGTTTATAGTCCTTTTTTTTAAATCATAAATCAAATGGCTTTTTCACTGCTATTGGGGAATAGAGATATAAGAGAATTCACAATTTTTTCTTACCTGCAAAAATTATATATATTGCCAATATTTTTCTATTTGAAAATTAAGAATATATCAAACAGAATAAAGAAAAATAGCTCAATAGATATTTCTGTGAAATAAACTAAAAAAAAAAATTATGTAACATATATGTAGGAAACAAAACAATAAATGCAAACATTTATTTAAAAAAAAAATTAATTTAATGACGTAAAGGATAAAACTACATCATTGCTTGTGTTAGAAAACTATTCTTAACCATTTTATAACTCTTCGCGCAAATTTATTTATACTAAGATCGTGAACTAAATGAAATTAAAATCCATGTACCAAAAATATATATTAGAGAAATAATTTGGCAATTGAAAACTTTAAAATTTCACTTGCTTAATGATGATTTTTTCATGCAATGTGATCTAAAGTTTTAGATTCATCACTAGAAACATTGTAAAATATTTTAGGATTTCTACATTTTGCATTCGTGCTTAAATGATTGTTTTTTATTTGCCTTTTAAGTTACTAATATAATTTCAATTGTTGTTATCTAATAGATGAACGTTCATTTCTATTACAAATTTAATTTCTAATCAATTATATATATATTTAAGCAAAATTATATTTTAAAATACATACATAAACAATACTGTGAGATAAAATGCATATTTTTCATTTATTTATTATTAAAAATTATTTTTTAAATTATAGACTCAAAATAACATATCAGAACTTTTATTTTTTATTATCTTCTCAAAACCTCAATTAAAAAGACATTTTTTAATATAATATTTGCATATGAAAGTATTTTCTCATTATATTATTATTTAAGGAATTAAAAATAATATCTTGGTGATGATTTTCTAGCGGAAAGTTATATGGATTACTTTTTGAGGAAATCGCGCGCTTTTAAATGCTGAGTTATACAGAATATATTAGCATCGTATCACAGACTTTTGAATATGTTAATTATTTTTATTTAAGATTTTTAATTTTTGTTTATTATTTTTATATATCCCAAGCATGGAAACATGTATTTTATATATATGTATATTACATTTGAATACATTTCATCATGTGTTTAAATTAGTTAATTTATATATTTCTTGAAAGTGAACCACTAGCATTATGATCCGTTTTCAGACAGTTTAATAAAGTTTATATTAGATATTTTAGTAAAATCTAACTGTGTGATATAATTATTTTAGCAATTGAAATTACAAAATGAAGCAATTATAGTTTAAGAAGGAAATTTATTGTTCTGATATAACTTTTAGGGATTAAATCAATAAAACTGAAAACGGGCGGACGAAAAAAATATTTCTTACTATAATAAGAATCCTTTTCAGCCTATTTCTTACGCATTTATTCTAAGTGGATTTATGTGTACACATTTGTCCTTATTTCGATTCTATTCTTTATCATGTTTGTATTTATGTATTCATAATTTCTTTTTTAAAATAAAAACTTAATTTATCAATATACGTAATTTTCTTTCTAAAGATTCTGTATTGTAATGAAAATAAAATTTGAAAAATTACTGATCGAGAAATAAAAAAAATTAAGCGATATTATATGTATATATATATAATCCTTTGCTTGCTTAAAGAATTTATGCAGAGTTTGCTGAAATTTTCTAGACACGAAAAGTTTTAAAGGATTTTTAAGATCTATCAGCACATGCGGGGCTTTTATTAACATTAACAAATTAAATTAATATATTAAAATAAATTTAGGAAAATTTCTTTTTGGCAAAAAAATCATTAATTTAAAGTTAAAAATGTGATGAAAGAAATTGAGAGAAAGAATTATCTGAGGAATATCAATTATTTAGCATTGATTTTTTGTTGAAACTCTAAGCATTCTGCATCTTGCGTTCCATTCCTAGTAATTCAATTAATCTAAAAAATTGTTGATTCAGTACCAGGGGAAATGATAAATAAAACTCTTTCACTGAAATCATCGAAAGTTTATTGGTTTATGACTTCTACCTCAAATACGCTTTCAACATACCTTTTTTCATTTAGAACTATACTTTTACTAAACAAACATTTCTCGTATCGTTAAGATTTCATATTACGAATCATCAGATGAGATAGGTTTGTTATGTTATTGAAATATGTATTGATTTTATATTGTTTACAATTTCATTACTGAAAATAATCAATTTTTGCTGATATTTCCCGATTTCTTATGGATTAAAACAATAAATACTAGTCATAATGGGAGGGACAAAAAAGGGTAATAAAATTTACTCCATCATTTTATTGGTGTTTGTTTTGAAATATTTAAAATATTCCAATACTTTTGTAACATATTCTTCCTCTGGCTATTTGATTTTTCAATTCTTTGAAACTAAATCATTTCCGCAAAAAAGTATGTTTTATTTGAAATGAAAGCTATCGATTATGTAAAAAATATTGAATATATTTCTTTCACTTCAATTCTCTCTCTGTGTAAAAAAACGTTTTTTTTTTTTTTTTTTTTTTTTTTTTTTTTTTTTTTTTTTAAATGCAATCCACTACTCAAACACTACAACAAAAATACATCTGTCTTGAGCTGACTTCCCAGCAACATTTTATGTGGCATTATTTTTAATTTTAAGACGAAAGTTTTTCCTAAAAAACAATTTTTCTGTTTATCTATAAAAGTTTATTTGTGGAAAAACACATAATGATAAATTCTTGTAATATTTTTAGAAATTGTTACTTTTTTAATTATTAAATATAGTGAAAAAAAAGGACTGTAAAAACACTTGGGTAAAAAAGACTTTAAATTAGTTTTTATTGTAAAAATATATTCTTGTATCCATTGAATTAACCAATACATAGAGCTTTTTTTAATTTCAGGATTTGAATCATTTTTTTAAAATTATATTCAACGTTTTCTTTTTAAGAAGGCCACAGTTATATTATAACATGACAATTAAAAAATAGAATATTGATTAATTAAATGTGCAGGAAACGTATTTATTTTGGTAAAATAAAATATGCATTGTTGCTCTTATAATACTGAATAAAAAATTAAATTATAAAATTTATATGCATATTTTCAATAATTATAAAAATAATACTCAAGTTTGGTTGTTGTATTATGTAAATAAAGTGACCCAAAATAAATAAATAAGTTCAATTGGAATTTACTCTCTTTAAGGAGGACATAGAGCTACACGTTTAGTACTTATACTCAATGTTGTAGACAAATTCGTGAACTGTTAGTTAAATTGAAAGCCAGAGATATATATTCAATTGTTAATCTTGATTTAAAGTGATGTGATAGTATAAAATTATTTTAATAAAATGTTTTAAAGTAACTTTAATGAACAATTTAAAGACATTTTTTTACTGAAGCAAAAAAGAACAAGGTTTTATCGGAATAGTTTTTACAAAATAGCTACATTGAATGCAGAATTTATAGATATCTTACAGATTCTACTAAAATAAGCTACTCATTCATATGCATGTTTCTACTCATAAATTTAATGACATTTACTTTTAGTCTGCATTTAGTTTAAATAATTTTGACAAAATGATTCCTACAAAATGTAAACAGTTTTCGCATTGCAGAAAACTATCTAAAAATATTTTTATCAATATGTACCATATGAACTTAAGCATTTAAATTTTAGGATGCTATTTTTTTAAAAAGTATTTTCGAAACATTGGTCTGAAATAAAAATAGATACATTTTAAAATATTTAATTCAAATAAAATGTGTATTTACTATAGATCACAAATAATTTTTTGGGATCTTTAAAATGATAAATGATAATTTGAAATATTTTTTAAAAATTTTGTTAAAATTATTTTTAAAATAATTGTTGTTGTAAAATTTTTGTGAGATTCTGTGCTTCAAAAATTCGAAGAAATATTATTCGTATAGTTTATATAAGCAACAAAATTGTGATATAAATTTTTTTTGTACGATAAAGTTTTCTCTAGATTACTGAGATAATTCATAATTTACTTAAATTATATAGCAGAAAGTATTTATAAATCAAATTAACTAGTGTCATAGCAGTTGCTAGTTCTTATCTAAAAAAATGTCTGATGAATATAATTATAATAAGTATTATCCGAAATTAAATTTATATGAACGTCTACAAAAGTAGTAATAATGCCGGATGAAATTTTATATTCAAGCAATAACCAAAATAATAAAAATAGAATTATTATGTAATTAAGAAAGATAATTGAAAAACTGTTATTTATGTATAATGTTTAACAAAAAAGAAGAGAGTTTTTTGGTTTGCAAGACAAATGCTTAGTTTTTTATAATGATTAAGGCTTTCTAAGTTATGTAATCTTACAACTGCAGATTTAATCTTACTTTTACCAGACAAATGATTTTGGTGGTTCACTACAAATGTTCACTAAAAAGTGGTTATTGAAAATTATGTATTAAAAAACTACTTTGTTCTGAATCTCATGATCATTATATGGCATATTTTCATAGAATAAAAATTTCCTGTAATCTCATTTGAATATGAATTATAATATGTGTATAACACATCGTGAATTATTTTTCAAAAACATTTAAGTGATTTTGATGTTTAACTACCAAACTATGGAAAATCATTTATTGATAAAAATTATATTTCTGTGTAATGATGTTAAAAACATCCTTTGATCGTTCTATTGAAGTCTACGTAATCAAAAAAATTCCATGAGTCCGCTTTTGAACATACATTGTATTATTTATGTAGCACATTATGTTGCATTTTACAACAAAAAAAAACAACTTCTAATGTTTTTAATGTTTAGCTTGCAAATTATTTATTTAAAAATTATTGTTTTATAAAATATTAAAAAAAATCCTAATCCTACAATTTATTTTCTGTGCAATTCAAAATTTCTATGTGAATTCATGTTAAAGTATTTGAATTCATGTTAAAGTATTCATGTAATATTAAAAGCTGAATAGCTCTAAGAGCTTTTGATGTTCAGTTATGAAACTACAGAAAATCATTTGTCTACTAAAATTACATTTCAAATATTCCTCAAATCCTCTTGTCATAAGTGTGAAAATTCCATATGATCGCATTTGAATTTACTTTAATGTATTTATGTAAAAAATCATGTAATATTTTCCTAAAAATGATTCGAGATGCTTTTGATGTTTAATCATCAAATTATAGAAAATTACTAAGTTTTACTCAAAATACACTAAAGTTACTATAGTCTGAAATATCAAAAAATACCTAAATCATCTTGTAACATTCTGTAAGATCCAATAAATTTTTGTGAGTCATTTTGAATTTACATTAAAAATTAATCTGAAAAATTCTACTTTGCAAGGTGTGATAAAAATTCCATGATCATGTGATGCAGATGGTAAAACAAAGATTAACATTTTGTTCAATTCTAATTCAAGTTTTTTTTTCATAATAAATCAACTGAAGATTACACATTTGAGAACTTCTTGACAGATTTTAAACGATAGCAAATTTTTCATAAAAAGAAGTCGCTTACTTCAAGGAAAAAAAGTTCATATGTTAAATGGTAATCCATTTTCTACTTTTTCCTTGATTATTTGAATGACAATTCGGTTCCCTTTTCATCAATGAGTAATTTTACTTGAGTTTTGAAGTTCAAATCGATTATACAGTAGATATGAGAATTTTTCATCGTAATCCATTAATTTGATTCGCTTACATCATATATTAGAGTCTCTCTCAATCAAAACAGTAATTTGGAGCACCTTATTCGATTAAGGAGTAACTAAGTAAGCTTTGTGGAATTTTTAGGAGTGGCAAAAATGAGTGCATATGAATTTGAATTGAATGATATAATGATTTAAAATCAGATGTGATTTAAAATTTAGATTATTTGACCATTAAATTTCTTTTGCTTAATTTATTGATAAAATCTTAATTAATAGGCGGGCATTTTCGAAAAGATCATAACATTTTTTTTAACATATAATATTTGCACTTGAAATATTTTGCAAATAAACGTGATTACGAATTGCTTATAAAAACCAGTAATTTATAAAAATATATTTTTTATTCTATATTTCATTACTATAATATTAACTTGGCTTTTATATAAAAGTATTATAATGCTACCATAAATCATAAAATTCATAATTTAATGAATTAAGTTAAAAGAAAATTGTACTGCAAGAATTTAAAAAGATATTAAAAAGTACTTATAAAGAACAATCAATTTTTCATTCAGATATTTTGCAAGTGTAACATTAGTTTAACGCATAATCAAATTAAAACATAAGTAAACAGATGAATTAATAAAAACTATACTCTGAGTATGTAAGGGTTGAAAGAAAACAAGTTTATTTACAATTAATCTTCTTATTTTACTTATGTAAATTTATTTATAACCCAGCATGTCTCAACTGTAATATTAATTTAAATTTTATCATAAAATCATTAATTAAATAAAACGCATAAATAAATAGATTAAGATAATGAGAATTATACTACGGAATTGCATAGATCGAAATATAAAGCAAGAGTTTAATTTCCGCGATCAATTTGTGTGTTTAATTTATTTCAGTCTATATAGAAAACCAACATTTTATGTGAATCTATTTCCAAACCGATATTCGATAATGGTAATATTAGTTTATATTTTACGATAAAATTAAATTTTATAATACGATCAAGAGTACGGTGAAGTTTACAAAACTGTTTTAAGCAGTTGAAGTTGTTATAGCAGTTTTTAAAGCAGATTAAATTATTTTATACTCTCATATAAATTTAATTGTCATATATTTTAACCTGTTTTCAAATTATAAGCTCTAAAAATTAAGCATGATCTGAAGAATTTTCTTTTCACTTTTAAGGTTACTTTATGGAGTACCGGTCTTTACAACAATTTTACTTTGAAAAGTTTAATTTATAATTTTCAGCTCTTAATTTAATGTCAAACTTTTATTTAAACTCAACAATTGCTTTTTGTTGATAATAATAACCCTGAATATTTTATTAAAAATTACATTAGAGTAATGATTTCTGAAAGTAACATTTTTTACTGAAAGCATTTTTCATTTTAATTTTATATTTTTACAGAATAATGACTATAAATTTCAATCTTTTTCATATATTCATTATTAGTTCTTGAAGATTTCAAATTTTTCTACGAACAATTTTTAAAATTCCTTATTAACCACATGAATATCAGATATATTACGATACACATTTACATGACCACATATTGCGGAAATTGTTTTGCAATTTTGGCCAAATATTAATAGAATTAGTCAGCAAGTTATATTTTTTTTATTTATGTCAGCTTATTCGTTACTCACACATATGTGGTTATTTTTTTGATTATCTTTGACTGCATACATTAAAAAAGTATGTAAGTGGTGACTTATTTGACAGTTATAATTTCTTTTCAACTCAAGTATGAATATCTTTGGCTCAATATCTTATGCTTCTTTTTTAGCCATGAAAGGTTAATGGGCCTTGCAAAATTATGTACTATGCAATTGCAAAAAGTAATATCGTTTTTTTTTAAATGTTTTTAAAAATATTTTATTGCGTTACAGTAAGTGATACATTAGTTAATCTCAAATAATAAACAGTCATTCTTAATGAGCTCTTAACTTATAATTTTTAATTATTCTAAGATGCATGTATTTTATGGAAGTTAAGCAGTTATTTTAAGGAAGGAAGTTTACTTAAATAAGTATTATTTCATATTGAAAAATTATTAAGCAAAA
>JAPDSC010093984.1:4456-16048 GCA_026290005.1 Latrodectus geometricus | reverse complement strand
GAAAATTCATGATAACTATAGAATATTAAAAATTTAAAAGTTTGATTTTAAATATTTGATGAGACTGGGTGGAGAAAAATTATTTATAACAATAACAAAACAAATGTATTAAGACACATTTTTTACATTTAACATTTTTCTAACACAAACATCTTTTCTAATACAGAACAAATGTATTCGAAAAGATGTAATAAATCATATATTACAATTTCATATCTATGTCAAAGATAAAAATATTTAAAGAAATTAAAGACAAAATAATAAATATTCTAAATTGCCTTTCATATTTCACTAATTATATGATTCATATATAACAAAATTATATCACATTTATAAAAATAATTTTTTATTCTATTTTGAGATGTTAGTTATAAAATTCTGTGGAATATAAAATTCTTTTATAAATTCTTAAGGATTCTTATTAAATATAAAACTTAAAAAACGATAATAATTTAACTTGATTAAAGAATTAACTATAGTACCATAAATATTTTGAATTTAAAATAAAATCGAATTGAATAAAATATTAAAATTTAATTTTAAATATAAGTGGCAACATTTATGTAAGTAAAATTTTCAAATTTTATAGCAATTATTCTACAGTTCAAAATATCAACAAAAACTGAAACATTATATGACTTTCTATAATTACATTAACACAAAAATATAAAAATTTTAAAAATTAATAAATATTTAAAAATTGTTTATATTAGTAAAACTTATGCGCATGCCCAGAATGGCGCCATATTGATTTGTTACCAATAGTAGTAACTTACCTTGCATTAAATGCATCAATAAGTTGAGAGTCAATAATATTTTCTTTAGGCTCCCATGTATTATGCCTATAAAAATAAAAGTAATCCAAATAAGATGAAAAAATCACTAACACAAATTATATCGAATTTGACAACTCAGAAAAAGTAGTTTTTAGCAATCTATAAAATATACATACTTTTGACTCCAACCTCTCCATTTTATTAAATATTCCACTTTACCCTATAATTAAAAATATATGAAGTTAGGAAATCTAATGTCAATGACGTCATCGATATGACGAAATACACCCTATTATCCATAAGCGCACAATACACAGAAAGAAAAAAGAACGATTCATCATATTTTTGTTTACCTTCCGTATTCGTTTTTTCTTTATACATTGCGCTGTAAAAACATTCGGCCCCAGGTTTGACATCTCCGTATCTGAATCGTCATCCGATCCCATTCTTAAAACTGAATCAGGCAAATTAATGCCATGATTTTTTATTCTGGGCACATTAACAGAATACTGCAGCCGAATATCTCTAACTTAGCACTAACTTTCAACAGTTCAAGCATAAACAAAATAAGAATCCAATTTAGGTTTCACGCAGGAAGCTTCTGAGAAGAATGAATAAAATAAGAATACAGCGGCTGCGCTATGGTTGCAAAGAAGCTCGTTTTGACGCCAATTCAACATTTTGGCGATGCTTTGGCTGTAGCTCGTAATTTCGAGTTAAATTTTTCGTCACAAGTGCAAAAAGCATTTGAAATGATATGGAATAATAAAAAATATAAATTCAAATAAAGTGATTTAACTATAAAAAAATATGTAATTAATTTTTTTTAGCAATTAGATTTTGTAACGAAAATATAAAACATATCTAAATTTAATAATGTTCTAAAATTAATGTAAATATCTTGATATGTGAGAGTTTTAACAGATTTATAAGAAAAATAATCCACACATACATTTAATTCAGACATTTTGCTTACCTTTAATTTCTAGATAATATTATAATGAAATATTATTCATTGCGTAACCAATAAATGCATATTTAATATTACTTTATGAAACAAATGAATGCGTAAGCAATGAATGCATATTTAATGTTACTTTACGAAACGAATCTTAAATATTTATGTCAAAACTTAAAAATATATATCAAACATTTATGTAAAACATTTCATTGATAAGCAAACATTCTTTATACACCATTTGCCACTTTAAATATGAAATAAGGAAACTTCCGGACCCAGAGTGGTTTTAAGTAACTTGTCAGTGAAATAAAACGTTTTTGCACCAAATTTTTTATCCATAATTCTCATGTGTTGTAATTTCAAAATTCGAAATTAATCTCATTGAAGCTTCATTAGTTACAAGTACTATATTTTTTTTTAACTATAAGGATAATTTTTAATCATTTCAGTCACAATAATTAATGTTCGCAAACATAATTTGAACATACGTTAAATCAATACACATCAATAATTAAAAAAATAATTACAATCTGGAGAAATGACATGAAATTTCTGTATTGAAAATGATTTATAAAAAAACTGCTGAAGATATATAAATTTACAAAAATTATATTAACCATTTCTTGTTTTTAAAAAATTCAAGAGTTTAAAGCTTTACAAAGAAAAATATCATACAGTGTTGAAGAATATTTCTGTAGAAAATAACAGATAAAAATCAATTAACAACTGGATAATCTTCTTTCTTATAAAATTATTAAAATACAAAATTCCTCATTTTGTATTTTGATAATTATTATATATTGCCGTGATTCTCACAGCCCAAAGCACAGATCTTTATCCTTTATCGCAAATAAAGTGCTCAGTAAAGAATATTTTGTTTAATAGTCTAACGTGGGTAATCATAAATATTTGTATTTCATATGTACCGAAAATAGATGTTTAACTATATGGAATATCTCCTTTGCCAACATTTGTAATAAATCACACATTCTTCGCTAATTGCTACACATTCGTAAGCTAATTGAATTTTTCGAAAAAATTTTTCTTAAAAATAATAATAATAAATAAAATAAAATAAAGTTTTATGTTGGCTACATTAAATAACAAAAAGAGAATGCAATACGCATAAACCGCTGTTGGAATGGTTTATTTTAGAATTTTCAGAGCGCCCTCCTTTGTAATTGCGAATGATTTGTTTATTGTCTTTGAAGAAACTAGAAACTATCAGTTGATGGATTAGAAGATAAATGTGCAACAGTTTAAGAGAACATAATTATGCAATAGTCTAAGAAAAGATAAGTATGGAATGGATTTTCAAATAAGCCTCAATAACAATTTTCAGCTTTAGATTATTTTCTAGCGGAATAATTTAATTTCAGATATTAATAGAACATTAAAATATCCTGAGAAACAATTTGTTTTTATCAATATCTTAATTAAATGATTTAATACCTTTGACTAGTTTGACTTCATATAAATCAAATTAAATACTTTTCCTTCTATGAGATACATCCACTAAAAAAAACCCCACATTTTATTTGCATGAAAAAGTTACTCTTACTATTCATGCATTTAAATTATTAAGAATTTTACAAATATACCATTATCTTAAATTGTACTCACATTAGATTTTATTAAATTTCTGTAACAATGTTAATGAAATGAGTGTGTGTCTTTAAAAATGTCTTGTATATTTTTATTTAAATGTATATAAGAGCTAAGTTTAAAATTACTTGAATAGTCTCTCTGAATCATTCTTTCGTTGTATATGCTGAAAATTATTCTTTTGTAAGAAATTCTATGGAACTTTGATGAGGCCTATAGCCACATATGCTGTTGAAACGTGGACGATGACAAAAAGTGATAAAGAAATGCTTGTAGTTATTGAAAAAAAATACAGCGAAGTATTTTGGGAGGTGTAAAAGGTAATGATATATGGAGAAGAACAACAAATTCTGAGCTTTATAAGCTATATACAGAGCCAAACTTAATAAAACTTATTTCAATCCAAAGACTGAAATGGGCTGGAAACTTGAATAGAGGATGGTCGAACCATTAAAAGATCTTCGACGCTAAACCAACTGGAACTTGAAAAGGGAAGACCGAGGTATCTAATGGATCGACTGTCTCGAGACAGATCTGAAGATTCTTAAAACAAAAAAATTGGAAGAGTCAATCAAAGTGGAGAGCGGACTGAAAATCTGCTCTGCGGAAGACCATGGCCCACCCTGGGCTAACACTCCACAGAGGAGGACTATCTTCTTAAATTGTACACGCATTAGATTTTATATTTAATTAAATTTCATTAATAATGATGTGATGAATGTGTAACATTAAAAATTTCATGTTTTTTAAATTTAAATGCATATAACAGCAAGATCTGACATCACTTGTATAATCTCACTGAATCATTCTCTTATTGTACTCCAAAAATGTACTGAAAATTATTCTTTCATAAAAAATTCACGTTTCTTACGAAAGAATAATTTTAAGCATTCAGTGAAATTATATTATATCACAAGAACAATTATAATTAGCAGTTAAAATTATTCAATTTATAAATATTCCTTATCTTATTCAGGAAGTACTGATATATTTTTTTTTATTTATAGAGTTTTTCTTATAAATTAGTAATTAATTTAAACGCATATGATATTAACTTACTTTAATAGTTCTCAAAAATAGGAATTTAAAATTTTTTTTTGATCAGTAGTATTTTTTTATTGTTCTCGTTTTATTTGATATCTTAAAAAAATATTAGGTTGTTCGGAAAGTCATTTCGTTTTTCCCACCTAAATCAGTTTTTTGCAAGTTAAAACCAACCATTTTATGAGTATAAAATCATGTTACGACCAGAAAGATGGTAAAAGGTATTAGACTAGAATTGACAGCATGCAATTCAATAAAATATTTATTCGCTATACGCTTTTCTTTTTCACATAAAACGAAATAACTTTTCGAACAACCCAATAGTATTTATTAAAAGTAAATGAAGCCAAGATATTTTGATATGCCTTGATATTGATAAATGGTATCTTAGATAGTGGCTCATAGCTTTGAAATAATTTTAACTCATGTAGATTTTTGGTCTTACAAAACATTTTTCCTCACATATATTCTATTAACATAACTGTCTTATTATTTTTTTAAATACTTGAAAAAAATGTCTAAGCTCTTTTAAATTTTTAAACGAAGAATAAATAAATTTGGAAACTCCTGCATTAGAAAATATCATGTGAAGGCTCCCCCCCCCCTCCTTTTCTTTGAATGCTAAAGATCATGAAACTTATACCATCTACTTTTCCGAAAATACTTGCAAGTAACGATTAATAATACGATATTTTGTTAGATCTGCTTATGTATATAGGTATGTTCCAAAAGAATTCTAATGGACTTATTTGAAGAATAAGTTTATTAGAATAAGAGTTTGAAGTGAGTGTTTCACTTCAAGCTCTTATAAATGTGTATTATACCAATTGTTTCTCTGCTCAGAGCAAAAAGAAAAACTAATGACCGTAGTTAATAAGCACATTTATAAATCAATTACTTTAAAAAGTATCTCTGAATTTATGATATGAAGAAATATTTTGTTATACTTTTTCGTCTTATTATTTTTAAACCTCACAATATTTTAGAAATATCGTTGGTTTACCTTAGAAATAAAATAAACATTCATTGCTTAATATGTTTGCCATCAGTTTACTTTTCAAAACATTTGATTTTATAACTCAAATTATTCTTAGCAAAAGAATTCTGATAATACATGCGTGCATTCTAATTAATTAAAATAAACCATACATGACATTTTTTGTTCATCCAACTTTAAATCTGATTGATACATTCAATCGTTCTCAAAAACAGTTATCTCATTAAAATAATTGTTAAGCCAGCAAACTTTTACTAAGAATGGAAATATTTGAGGAAGTAAACCATTCATCTTAAAAACAAATCATATCAACCTGACTCATTATCTTAATGTTCCAAAATTAACAGAATGTGTCATCATTTAATACAAGTTTGAAAATAGCTTAATGTGGAGTAAGTTGTCAATAATAAGAAAATATAAATGTGTGTATGTGTGACTATTTTTTTTTTTTTTTTTTTTTTTTTATGTATTGTTAAGGAAACGAAAACGAAACAGTGTTATTATTTTATTACCTTACAAAGAATTCAATATCATTTCTTTGTTTACGATAAATAAAAAATTGTGTGTTTAGAAGGGATTCTTAAATGTGAGTATTAAATTAAAGGAAAGAAATGCTAAATATAATGTGACATGGTTATTTTTTTAAAAATTTAATATAATAAGGAATTACTAATTTAAAGTACAGTTAACATATACAGTTAAATCCTTATTAAAATTTTAAAATTGATGTGGAAAAAACTTATAAGAAGTAATTTTTATGCTTTTAAAATTATCAAAATATTCCACATTTCAAAGAATGGTTAAACTTTTAGTAAAAATACCCACTCTGGCCAATGAATTAGAAAAATTTGAGATTTTCGTTTAGTTACCTGCTAGGAAGAACATAATTTTTTTACGACTTAAGTTACATATAGTTAGAATGAGAACACACATACATAAGTAAGGTATAAAAGTATATTTTACGATAAATGACCATGAATTGCAAAGTGGTAAAAAGGCAAATCTTTCACCATTTGAAAAAGAGCCTATTGTTGGTCATTTTTACAAGTACCTCGATTTCGAAAGTATCAAATTTCACTAGGTTCTTAAAAGCAGTCATATCAAAGGTTTTCAAAAATTAGAATCGGAATTCACTATCCTCGTCTAGAAGACACGATTGCGATCAGAGCAAATAATTTCCTAAGAGCGTGATCGGCTATGTCTTCGAAAATTGTATTGTTGAAAAGAATATTGAAGAACTGGGACTTTACTGCACTTCAAAGAACAAAAATCATTAACCAAGGCTCTCCACAAAAGATTTTAAC
Organism: Latrodectus geometricus; assembly: GCA_026290005.1. Taxonomy (NCBI): domain Eukaryota; kingdom Metazoa; phylum Arthropoda; class Arachnida; order Araneae; family Theridiidae; genus Latrodectus; species Latrodectus geometricus. Next base: position 9,361 of record JAPDSC010093984.1, on the reverse strand, counting down.
TTGAACCATATGAAAAGAATGTCAGAGGATATAAATGCATAGTTGAGTGCTTGTGAGAAATCTACTTATTTCTGCCCAAAATGCAAGAATTCATTTGCAATGTTGTTAAAAAAAAAGACCTTGTAAATTTAAGAATTGGAAGCGGTAATATGACGGGATGAGACATATCACACCTTCGTTGAATCGCGAGAACCCCATAAAGCCCTGAATCCATCTTGCCTTAATTGCATTGTGCACGGGTCTGGTGAGAATATCATAAAAAAGGTTCATTGATATTTAAGTTGTGTTTTGTTGTTCCTTGAGAATAAACAAACAGCTATGATATATTTAGATAGCAAACAAATTCAATTTCAAAAACAAAGATATCAAACAAATTCATCTTGCAATGTTATTTGCTAGCGAGGGATACTTCAAGATAATAAGGCAGTGTGTCAAAAGATTTCACAATTGGTTAGTTGGAGATTAATTTGACTCCCAATACATTGCCTGACCATCGCAGAATCCAGAACAATCGAAAATTTGAGGGTAAGGTAAAAAAAAGATGAGTTTTTTCTTCTTGCATCTATTTACAACACCTAAAAAACTGTACAACCAATTCATGGTATTCTCTAGATATAAATACAAACCAAAAGCATGCTGTTGTTGCTCCAGCATACTTCCCTGTACCTAGTCCAGAGAATGGCTTTACCAGTTAGATTGAAGCAGCCGGGTGTGAGTCTTCGTAATTCAGAAGCAGGGACCAAGTAGACTTCCTAATACTTGGCCTGCCACCCCTAGAAGTATCCTTTCACATGGAAGATATTGTGATCATGACATATTTAACGTTCTCCTGCCACTATTAACGAACACGGTGCATCTTTGAATGGGTCTGACTTCAATCTCACTACATTCCGATAACGAAAAAGAACTCCCTAACTATTCAGGCACCGCGGCACTTTCCAGAAGTACGTAGACCCAATAAACATTTAATTTGTTATTCGTTCAAATAGCGGTCGGATAAAATATTTGTTTTAATTTATTCGTTAGTGTGAATATATTCTTTTTCTCAGTTCTTAAAATCTTGTTCTGGTGATTATTATAGGGGGAGGGAAACCGTTTACGTTGCTCACAACATTATCATAAAGAACAATTACTGGAAGTATTCAAAATCATCTAGCTGCTCATAAAATAAGGAAAGGTGATCCAAAGGAAATGTATGCTGAGTAAACCTAAAACTGCTTTTAAGTGTCATTAAATTGCTCAGTTTTTGATTTAAGACATCTCTGATTGAAAGTTGGAAAAAATGCATCTAGAATTGGAATATGATTATTCGAAAATTATTAACTTTTAAATTTAAAACTTGACGTAACAGGTATTTGTGAATGATATGTCTATGACCTGCTTTAATATTTCCTTATCACATGATAAAAATTGTCCACAAAGAAACCTTTATAAAACAATAAAAATGTGCCAAATTTTATTTGAATCTTGCTCTAAAAAGCATGCTTTTGATTTTAAGCGCAAACTTTGGCAGTTTATTTTTATCTCAAAATGATGATTTTTGAATCGCAATATTTTCGTTGCATAACTGCGATATGAGCACCTTAATAAAACAAACAGTTAAAAAATATTATTTATTCCTTTCAATTTATTCACAAGCATTTTTTTACGTTAATAAAGTATAGGACTAGTAAACTGCAACTCTAAAAATCACTTATGCTAAATCACTCCATAATAAAAATGAATAAGTGTCTGTACGTTTTACTATAGTAAACTATGAACAATATTAAACAATTTTGACACAGTCTGAAATAATAAAAAAGTACCCCGAAGGTAAAATATTTTTACTTCTCATTTTTGCAGATGAATGGCAGGAAATGAAAAACAGTGGGGATGAAAGGTAACACCAAAATTATAAATTTTACAGAGATTGTGAAGATTGTTGCTCCAACAGCTGACTTTTAAATTAAAGTTCCGTCGTTATTATATCAGAGGTCTGAAGATGTGGGAAATAAAATATTCAAAATATCTAAATTTAAACTGGAATTATTAAATTTTCTGGTTAGTGACAAATGCTGTGGCATTTAATCTCAATGTTAATAACAAAAATATTGTCAAGTTAGATGTTCTTAGCTCTCCATGAATAAGTATAAGAAGGAACGCCATGTAAAAAAAAAAAAAAAAAATCTAAAATAACAATATCAGTATACGGAATTTACACTCTTCAGAATCACGTTGACAGAAAAAATAACACTCTTTAAGTTTAAAAAAAAAAAAAAAAAAAAAAAAAAAAAAAAACTTATTAATGGAATAGATGAGGAAGGTTAAAAAATAAATTGATTATTCGTGGAGAATCCAAACTATTTAGGATTTGTGCCATAATTTATCCTAAGTTAATTGATGACAGTCAAAATATCATAATGTAAGTTGCCTAAGCTCAAGTGTTGTCGTTAACAAGGAAACTAAAGTTAGGAAGCTGATTGATGGAGGTGGTATCGATGTCAATAATATTTCAATCTAAATTCCTTTGAGAAATTGTCAGCTTCCAGTAGCTATTTATTGTCCTTCTAACAATATTTAAACCAAAGTACTGTCTTGAAAATTATTTCTGATTTGAAAAGTTCAGTTTAAGGGCAAGATCATTTGAAGAAGCTAGTTATTTTAACTGCATCAACAATCTTTTAAAAAAAGAGAAATGGTTTAAAGTCTTTATACAAATCTTGCTTTTAAAAGCATTCTATTAATTCCTATAGATGGATTTGAAAGAATTAATCTCTAATGATTAATTCATGATGCTTTTTTCAAATGCAGGTTGTTCATGAATTCATTGGTGTTCAAAGGGGTGAACCTAAAACCACCTACTCACTCTATCGAAATGCTCAAAATGTTATTCAATAACTTGAATACAATTTTTATTTTAAAAAACGTGACAAAATATTTGTTTTTTTTTAAATGGTTTTAATTTCCTTAATTGCAGAACAAAAGAATTAAACATATATAAACTAAAAAAACCTTATTAATGAAATAGATGAGAAAGGTTGAAAAATAAAATTACTAAATTGATTATTCGTAATTAAACATTATATAGGTTAATTCATCAATAACTAAATAAAAATTTTATAGTTATATTTTTAAAACAGTTTTTTTATGCAAATAAAATTATTGTTATTAAATTTAAAATTGAAACACACACAAATTCTTAAAAATTATCCAAAAATTTTGAATTAACGAAAATGAACGATCGTTCGAATTTTTAAATCTTTCAGACTATTTAAAATTTATGTGCTTCTTTTCTAATTTTTTTTAATACTTTACTGAATCAGTATTTTAGATTTATATGAATACAAATTAATAAAGACAAGACTTTTGACGTTGATTTTGCACATTCAGATTTTATTTCCGATTTAGAGCAATCACGACATCATAAGAATTGATTTAAAGAACTTTTGTAGAAAGTATATACAGTTCCCAGTAGCAATACCATTCATTGATCGATGGTTTTGCAGTGTTTTTCTACATGTACTATATTTCAACAGTTTGAGTCATTAAAAGAAAAGAGGATTTATGTTAAAGAATCATGCTAGGATATGTAATATAAAAATGAATATCTTTTAATATATTACTTGATGAGTTTTTCATACAAGTATACATTAGAAACATACACTCATATTTTAAGGAAAACATTTTCATTCGAAATTGATAAAACTGATTTTCTTTAAGCATATATTTAAGAGAATCTTATTTAAGCTTGTTGGAGAAAGTAACTTTTAATAGACTCACGGACGAGAGTGCCTAAGTTGTTATTAATAACTGATTAGAACGAAAACAAATGTCACTCATTTATTATTCCATTTATCATTGGTGTATTTTCTGATTTTGTTATCGTTCGAGGGTTTACCCTGAATCACCGGAATTTCCCTGAACTAAAGAGCAATATTCTCTCGAAATTCCCCACTGAGTCATCGCCCTTAATCGATTGTCTAGTAGCGGCAAAGAATTACTGAAGAAAGTTCATTTGAAGTAGGGAATTTCTTCGTTTCAATCAGGGAAAAGCTATTCAGAGAAATTTAAATGAATTTTATCTTCTTTTTCTTATTATTCTGATAAGTTATTTTATTAATTATTTTTAGCAGTTTAAACTTTTTATATTCACACTTTGCTATAACTCTTATTAGATAAAACTCAATTTTGAATTTATTGAGTGATAAAATTTCGAATTATACATACATATATATATATATATATATATATATATATATATATATATATATATATATATATATATATATATATTATGCAAATTATAGACAAATTGAGGAGCAACTCTACTTTATAATTAATTTAATTATTAAATACAATTTCTGTTTAATAATTACTAAGAAGAGTAATATAAAGACTATGATATATAAAGATGAAGGAATGACTTATAGTAGAATACTCATATAGAGGATAATTGATTTAATAAAATACATTTAGATAATCTTTAAGATTAAATTCATCTAAATTAAGGTTTGACTTGGTAACAATTGTGAAATAGCCAAAACTTTAAAGTTTCCATTTATATTTATTCAAACCATACTTTTTATACCAATGAAAAATGCAATTTATTAAATATGAATTATAACAATTAATATGTTATATAATATGGAAAAAATCCCAAATAAATAATTTATTAGCTTGAAATTTCTCACAAAAACTAAAAAAAAAAGCAAAATAAAATCAATCAAGATGTGTTATCATTTTATTTAATAACAAAGACAAATAAACGATTAAGATTAATTTATTTTCATTTTCATTTCTCAAACAAAAAGGTTTTCGTTTTCTTCCTTTAATGCAAACTTTCTAAAATTGGAGTATTAAAATTGGGTGTGACAATGTCCATTTATTTTTTATTGCAGAAAGTATTTTACTTCGATATTGAAATAA